>JAKKZJ010000010.1:120283-127783 GCA_033441845.1 Pangasius mekongensis | reverse complement strand
AAGCAGCTTTACAGAAATAAATAAATTCAGGATATAAATTTTAAATTTATACAGGAGAGTGAGTACTTAATGTTTAAAAAAAATAAAAAACTAAACCTTTTGGTGAAATAAAGACAGACCATTGTGTGTGTGTGTGTGTGCGTGTGTGCATGCGTGCGTGTGTGTGTGTGTGTGCGTGTGTGCGCGTGTGTGTGTGTGTGTGTGTGTGTGCGTGTGTGCATGCGTGCGTGTGTGCATGTGTGTGTGTGTGTGCGTGTGTGTGTGTGTGCGTGTGCATGCGTGCGTGTGTGCGTGTGTGTGTGTGTGCGTGTGTGCGTGTGTGTGTGTGTGCATGCGTGCGTGCGTACGTGTGTGTGTGTTTGTGCGTGTGTGCGTGCGTACGTGTGTGTGTGTGTGTGCGTGCGTGCGTGCGTACGTGTGTGTGTGTGTGTGTGTGTGTGTGTGTGTGTGTGTGTGTGCGCAGATTACTGGACATTTCGCACTATTATAGCAGTGTTGGGTAAAGGCCTATCAGAAGCTTCATTCACCACCCTGTTCCTGTACACCACTGAGCTTTACCCTACTGTGTTACGGTACACACACACACACACACACACACACACACACACACACACACACACACACACAAAACCAAACACACACACTGACACTCACACACACAAACACAAACACACAAATGCACACAAATGCACACACACTCACACACACTGATACACAAGCACTCTCACACACACAGTCGCACTACATCATCACAAATACAAGGCCTGTATGAAAAGGCCTCACCTCCCTCACTGAGACTGACAGGCGAGAGGCCACGCCTCCTTCCCTGGTACTAACTCCGCCCCCTCTCTGTCGCTCTGAACAGACAGAACGGTGTGGGTTACACTAGTTTCGTTGGTCGATTGGGTGCGTCCCTGTCTCCCCTCATCATGCTGTTGGAGGACGTGTGGCCCCCCCTCCCCCAGCTCATGTTTGGCATGATGGCCGTCTTGTCCGGTCTCGTGGCCCTCCTGCTTCCTGAAACCAACGACGCGCGCCTGCCGGAGACCATCGAGGACATCGAGCAGACCAGGTACATCAGCTTAACCAAACACTTTTACACTTTTACTGTGTGAAGCCGAGGGAAACATCAACATTTACACTTGTACACTTTTACACTTCTGTCCATTTCACCTTCAGAACAATAAATTTATCCACTTTTAGAAACATTGTCATTTAATTTTATTTTTAGCCATCGATTAAATAAACGTTCACGCAGGTGGATTTCATTCCATTTAAACAAACATTAATTAATACTAATACTCATGTTAACCTCCTGTTATTAATGCAGTAAATAATGTTTATTATTATTATTATTATTATTATTATTATTATTATTATTTTTATTTATTTGTGTTACAGAAAGAGATCATTCTGCATGAGCACACAGGAACAGAGTAAATCTCCACTGAAAATAGACATGACTGAAGACACTGTGCAATAACACACACACACACACACACACACACACACACAGATTTTATTTTTAACATCATCCTGTAATATCCCTCTGAATAAAAGCTGAAAGTAATCTGTGTAACGGTGGTTCTGTTTCTTTTCATCTTTACGACAGCGGCTGTAGAGAGAAGAACATCGAATTAAACGTTGTATTCAGAGTCGAGTCCAAAAGTTACGTCAGTATTGACGTGAGGAAAGTTCCAGGTATTCAGAGTCGGGTTACGCAGCTGCTTCAGTGGGTTAAGTGAGCTCCACGTTCAGATTATTAAAATCACCTCCAAGGTTCTTCAGTAGACGCGTCCAAGACGAGAATTTTTATAAATTAATTCCTATTATTCATAAGAGATTCACTCCTTGAGATGAGCCGTGTCTCAGATGAAGATCTCCTCCGCGTGCATTAAACCTTTTTGTGATGATGTCATTAATTAATGATGTTACACGGCGTGTTTGAGTGTATTTACAGCTAAAACATAAATCTCAGCACGACATATTAGAGATTCTCCTGGACATTATTATTTTTGTTATTATTATTTTAAAGCTCCTGCAGCGTTTCTCCTCTGCACTCTGTAACACTGACGTTAAACATTAGCGCCGGTGTGAGAAGGTCTCTGTGAATCGTTAACTCGCGCTGGCACGAAACGCGATGATGTTTTATCTGATTTAGTTTTTTTTCATCATTGCTCAGGTTTGTGTAATGCCATGTCATTTTAAGGAAAAAAAGATTTATTATAATAATAATAATAATAATAATAATAATAATAATAATAATAATACAGCTGTAACATGTTCAGGAGAGATCTGATTAACGCACAAGAGAAAAATAATTAAATAAGTAAGAAATAGACAGAATTTCAGAGCTCTCTCTCTAACTCTCTCTATTCTTTACACTGAATTCACTCTCAGTGAATAAACAAACAAACAAACAAACAAATAAACAAACAAATAACTCAAGTGATAAAGGGAGTAGTCATGTCAGCGTCTGTTCTGTGGTTGGGTTTGTGTACAGAAGTCAGGTTCATTTACACCTTATACTGCATATACAGTAGTACTGACTCACTCCGTACCGACTCACTCCGTACCGACTCACTCCGTACCGACTCACTCCGTACCGACTCACTCTGTACCGACTCACTCTGTACTGACTCACTCTGTACCGACTCACTCTGTACCGACTCACTCCGTACTGACTCACTCTGTACCGACTCACTCCGTACCGACTCACTCTGTACCGACTCACTCCGTACTGACTCAGTCTTTACTGACCTACTCAGGTATTGACTCACTCCGTACTGACTCACTCCGTACTGACTCACTCTGTACCGACTCACTCCGTACTGACTCACTCAGTCTGTACTGACTCTCTCCATACTGACTCTCTCCATACTGACTCTCTCCATACTGAGTCACTCAGTTGTGTCTCACCCACATGAACCGTGTGGAACGTTTCTCCATTTTTACATAGTAAGTGTAATTTTAGTAATTATTGTGATGTCAGTAAATCAGACTGATACGGTGTGAAAATAACAGCAGATCATTTCTGTTTCTTTGCATGTCCCAGACTTCTATTTGTGAGGATGTGTGTGTGTGTGTTTGTGTGTCTGTGTTACTGTGTCTGTGTGTACGTGTATGTGTATGTGTGTGTGTGCATATGTGTGTGTGTGTGTGTATGTGTGTTTGTGCACGTGTGTGTGTGCGTGTGTGTTTGTGTGTATGTGTGTGTATCTGTGTGTGTGTTTATGTGTGTGCATATGTGTGTGTCAGTGTGTGAGTGTGTGAGTGTGTGTGTGTATGTGTGTGAGTGTGTGTGAGTGTCTGTGTGTGTCTGTGTGTGTGTGTGTCTGTGTGTGTGTGTGTGTGTCTGTGTGTGTGTGCATATGTGTGTGCGTGTGTTTGTGTGTGTGTGTGTGCGTATGCATGTGTGTCTGTCTGTGAGTGTGTGAGTGTGTGTGTGTGTCTGTGTGTGAGTGTGTGTGTCTGTGTGTGTGTGTGTGTGTGTGCGTATGCGTGTGTGTCTGTCTGTGAGTGTGTGAGTGTGTGTGTGTGTGTGTGAGTGTGTGTGAGTGTGTGTGTGTGTGTGTGTGTGTGTGTGTCTGTGTGTGTGTATGTGTGTGTGCGTATGTGTGCGTATGTGTGTGCGTATGTGTGTGTGTCTGTGTGTGTGTGTGTGTGTGTGTGTGTGTGTGAGTGTGTGTTTGTTTGCGTGTGTGTGTGTGCGTATGTGTCTGTGCGTGTGTGTTTATGTGTGTTTATGTGTGTGTGTGTGTGTGTGTGTGTGTGTGTGTGTGTGTGTGTCTGTGTGGCCCTGTACACTCTTACTGTTTATTTTGCATCTTCATTGTTTCTGAAGCTGATGTAACGTCCTTATGCTGGTACACACAGGACAGAGAACTCTGAGGTCGAAAGCTCTCCCTTTTTTGTGCTCATGTAAATGTTTAGATTCGTATTCAGTCAAAAAGTTTCGTCAGTGTTTACATGAGGAAAGTTCCAGGTATTCAGAGTCGGGTTACGCAGCTGCTTAAGTGGATGTTCCGGGTGCCTACATTCAGATTATTAAAATCACCTCCGAGCGTTTTTCAGGGGTTTTTCTAAGTGACTTCTCTGCTCCTCACTCGAGCCGATATCACGCAAGAAAAATGCGCTTAAGATTAGATCAGAATCGAACGTAACTGAGACTGTTTTAGACAAACTCTATCCCCATGCGTGTAACTCTCACGTAACTTCTGAACGGCGCTTAAGTCTGTAGTTACGCCTCAGATCTGAATACTGATGTGTGGAATTTCAGTGTTAAATCTTAACTCTCCTCTGAATACAGAGCTCAGTGAGGTGTTGAGGATTTGTTTGAAGACAGTCAGTGATAATTCACTCAAAATTGTTTGCCAAAAAAAGAGGTTCTTGAAAGTTCACGATGAACCAAACCATCACTCTGATCCTGAATTTCTCACTTATGAATTAATCTGCTGTCGAGTAGCTAACTGTCATTTTTGTGTTTGTAGATTCCCAGAAATGGTTTCTGGGGATTGTATTTAAAAAAACGTGGATGCAAACATTCTTGCTGAATCACTGCATGAAATCAAGATTCATTTAAAGGAGTGAAAGATTTACAGTGAGTTTAGAGATTTCTGACACTCGATTTGACCTTTGGAATAAAGGAATCTGATATTGGCGTGTGATTGTGATTGGAGTGAGAGATTGTCGGAGAACGAGAATGCGAGAACAGGTGCAGACGCTGAAATCTCCACAACGCTTCAGTATGAAATTTGAGGATCTTTTAGAAGAGATTGATGGCTTTGGAAGGTTCCAGAAGATGACCATGTTCCTCAGTTTTATTGGTCGATTCACGCTCCCGTGTCACTTCCTGTTAAACAACTACATCGGTGCTATCCCTCCCCATCACTGCGACCTCGGCTCTATGGACGGGAATCTAACACAGGAGCAGAGACTGACCATCAGCATTCCCAAACAGGAAGATGGGACCTTCTCCTCCTGCCACATGTTCTCAGAACCACAGTTCCATCTTTTAGACCATGAGTCGAACTTCACAAATGTTTCAGTTGTTGAATGTCAGAATGGATGGACGTACGATAACAGCACCTTCATCAGCACTTTAGCTACAGAGGTACGTTCCATCAGATAACCATCAGATAATTGTTATAAAATATATTCAATTTTATATTAAAATTTGATTTAATATTTTCAGTGTTTTCAGCACATGTTTAATGACTGGACCCATTTTAATTAAATAAATATTATTTCTCTCTCTCTCTCTCTTTCATTCTGTCTCTCTCTCTCTCAGTGGGATCTGGTGTGTGAGAACAGAGGGATGAATAAAGCGATGGCCACCATCTTCTTCGTCGGAGTGATGATAGGAGCAGCTTTATTCGGCAGTTTGAGCGACAGGTCACATTAAAACACTCTGAAATATCAAATTAAATTATAATTTTGTAGTTTAGATTTTATCTGTTCTTGTACACTGTATTGTAATTATTGTATTGTAAAATTTTAATGTAACGTATATCGCTTTACACCACAGCACTATTGATTTACCGCACTGTGATTGGTCAGAAGGTGTTGATTAGTTTTCTATAGCAGCAGCTCTGATAGCGGTGCAGCTGCAGCTCACAGGTTTATATTAACGCCTCCTGCCACTGCACACATTTCTCCTCATTCCTCCTGTCGTGTGTCACGTTGCTCCTCAGATACGGCCGTAAGACCATGCTGCTGGTGTCGTACCTGCTGGCGTTGTGTTTTGCGACAGCGAGTGTGTTCTCCTCCTCCATCATCATGTTTGCAGTGTTGCGGTTCTTCACGGGCATGAGCATCACCGGCATCGTCATCGTCACCACCGTGCTCAGTGAGGAACACCTCCGTATCACCAACATACGACATCCTATACGTACTATAGCAGGAGGAAAATATCTCACATACACTGATTTACGACAAATTTAACAGATTTCATAGTCATACAAAGATTTCTCAACAAAGACATGTTTTAGTTTTAAATAATGAAGTTTAGACTAATAGATATTAATTCAGTTACATTCCCTGAGTGATGAAATAAATACAATTTTTGTTATTGCACTGAGATTAATGTGTGTATAATGTGTATGAATATGATACGTCTGTGTGTGTGTGTGTGTGTGTGTGTGTGTGTGTGTGTGTGTGTGTGTGTATTCTCAGATGTGGAGTGGGTGAGTATAGACAGCAGGAAGTTGGTGGGTGTGATTGACAGTTTCAGCTGGACGTTCGGTTACATGGTACTTCCTGTCATGGCGTACGGAGTGAGAGATTGGAGATGGCTGACTCTGACTGTCACTTTACCGCTCGGTGTGGCGTTAATCAGCTGGAGGTCAGGACTTTTATAACACATCATACCATAAAGCGCCATGGTTTATAATGACATATAGCAAAAAATAAAATAAAAATAAAAGGTTTTAATTAAATAGTGATCAAAACCTAATACTGTATATTAATTGGTATTAATAAACAAATCATTCTTCATTAAAATAAGTCCAATAATATAAAAATTAAATATAAATATGTAGCATCACAACAATCAAAGCATGTGGTGTGAAAATTATGATCCAATCAGTTTCAAGAATTTCTCCCCAAAAAAGTTTTGATTTATAAAGTATAAAGTAACAATGAAATGTCTCAGCTAGAAAGTTGTAAAATAAAAAATACAAGAAAATAAAAGTTACAGAAACATTAATTATAGCATCAAACTCTCTGAAGTCCACATGCTTTTCTGTAAAAGGAACTAAAACCGTCCTGAAACAGTTCCTGAAACAGTTCCTGTTCACCTGTTTTACTCTCTTCAATATGAACTCAGTGCTAATTAACGTTAAAACCAGAACAGATTCGTTTCTACAGCACACTCACACTTCACTAAACACACAAACACACAGGTAACATGCAACAGGTGTGGCTAATTAATTACCATGACAACAGGAAACACTGACCATATAAGGGAAGTTCCAGATTTGACACTGCTACATGTCCACATGGAGGACTGTATCTGTAAAGTGACCTAATCAGGAAATTATTCTGTGTGTTTTAATGACAGGTGGGTTCCAGAGTCGGCTCGGTGGCTAATCGCTAACGGTAAAGTGGAGAAAGCTCAGTATTACTTAAAGAAATGTGCCGTGATGAACAAGAGGACGAGAGCCAACTCCATTCTGAAACCTGAGGTGAGACAGAGAGAGATAGGAAGAGAGAGGGAGATACAGAGAAAGTGAGAGAGGGAGAGAGAGAGTGAGAGAGAGAGAGAGAGATAGAGGGAGGGAGGGAGAGTGAGTGAGTGAGAGAGAGGGAGGGAGGGAGGGAGAGAGAGACAGAGAGAGAGACAGAGAGAATTGAAATTTTAAAAGCCTTCAATTGGTTAATTCAATTATTACCATAAAGCTATAACCATTTGATAGGGAGGGTAGGTAAGGTAGGTTTCTGACTTTGTGTACTATCTACTTGACTCAGTTGGATCTAGATTCTCGCCACTAGAATTGTTGT
>JAKKZJ010000010.1:104561-120183 GCA_033441845.1 Pangasius mekongensis | reverse complement strand
CATTTCTGTAGTATCGGTAGTCACTCTACCATCAGGAAGACGAAGACAGACCATCTGTTTCTGTTGAGCCCTTGAGCATTCCAGGTTAAAGAAGAAAGCACTTGGGGCATCCATATCTGCAAGAGCTGAGAAGCGAGATCTCACCAGTGCTCCCTTTACTTTCTCGAGCTCCTCCTTCTTTTGTTGTAAAGCCATTGATACACTGGGATTGTGCATAGCGGTCAGCTTGAGCTGAATACGGTATAACTCTTCTTCAAGAGCTTTGATGGTTTGCTTTGCTCTAGTGCTTGACTTTGCAGTGTATTGTTGACAGAACATCTTCATTTTAATCTTTCCAACATCCCACCACTGTCTCAGGTTTTCAAAGTCACCTTTTTTTGTTTTCCAGTGTTCCCAGAAAAGTACAAATTGTTCACAGAAGACAGCATCCTGCAGTAACTTTGTGTTAAAATGCCAGAAGGATGGTTTGCTAGAGACATGTGACAAGATTATTGTGACAGAAACTAACTGATGGTCAGAAAAACTGACTGGACAAATTAAACAATCATGTTCTTAATTGATAAAAACAGTTTGCACTCAAGTCTCCATCACTGAACAGCTGATCAGTGCTTTTAACTTATAGAAAATTCTATCTGTGCTCTTCTCCTACCACTTAGTCCTGTCCCTGCCACCATTAATACTTAGAGAACCTATTCTGAGCTTTTTCACTTCAGGGATTAGCAGAAGAAAGAAGAAACAGATAGAGAGAGAGGAAAACACATCCATCAGTGGACAGTGGATAGATTTTAACCAACCGGACTTCTTGCAAATTTACTGATTGCTCATTTGCACTATTTATCCGTATAGTACACAATAATAGAAGGGATTTATTTATAATCGCACTATCTGTCGCACCCAGATGAGGATGGGTTCCTTCTGAGTCTGGTTCCTCTCAAGGTTTCTTCCTCATATCATCTCAGGGAGTTTTTCCTCACCACCATCACCTCTGACTCGCTCATTAGGGATAAATTCACATATTTACAATATATTTTTTGAATCCATTTATTTCTGTAAAGCTGCTTTGTGACAATGTCCACTGTTAAAAGCGCTATACAAATAAAATTGAATTGAATTGAAAACACCCAGCGTGACATCTCCATTTCCACCTTCAGGTTCTCTCCTCTATAGTGTCAGAGGGAGGAGACAGGACGTACTCGTACCTGGACCTGATGAGGACGCCCAACATGAGGAGACTGGCTCTGCTGACTGGAATTACCTGGTGTGGAGAAAAAACACACACACGTGCATACAGCTGAGTGATGAGGCCAAAAGTGTATCACGATGAAGAAAAATGTCACAGTTTTTAAAGAATATTCTTCTAAATAATGCAGAGTGAAAAACCACATGTTCATTACTGTTTAAATTAATAAAATATTAAAATCAGGTCACACTGTATGACTATAATGAGCACGCCAGTGTTTTCAGACTGAATGTGCACTGAGCTGTGTTTTGCCCTGTGAGTGAAGTTAACATCATCTTCGCTTCACCTTCATGTTCGAGTCTCACGATTCTGCTGAAAAGACAAAGAACAAATTTTTGGCTCTGAAAAATTTTTTATGCTGGTTATGGAGGAGAACTTTATGGTGATACAGGTGGAGATGGTTTTATCTCTCGGCTCCGTCCGTGTGTAATTGTGTGTTTCAGGTACGGTGTGGCTTCCACTTACTACGGGATCAGCTTTAACATCAAAAGCTTCGGTCTGGATCTCTACCTGAACCAGTTCCTGTATGGTGCTGTGGAGGTTCCTGCTAAATTCGTCGTCTATCTGCTGCTCGACTGGATTGGACGGCGTCGCACTGAGGTGGGCGGGATCCTGCTGGCCAGCTGCACACTCATCATTAATATCTTTATACCAAAAGGTAAGGAGACGACATTACAAATTCTACATGCATATTATTAATGAAGGAGGTGTGGCCTCTGTACCTGTCAGTCCTACTGAAGTGGGCGTGGCCTCTGCACCTGTCAGTCCTAATGAAGTGGGCGTGGCCTCTGTACCTGTCTGTCTGTCTGTCTGTAGATCAGTGGATCGTGCGCTCGGTGATCGGAGTGCTGGGTAAAGGTTTAGCCTCCATTGCCTTCTCAACACTCGTCCTGTTCAGCTCTGAACTTTACCCCACTGTCATCAGGTAACACACACATTAACACACACACACACACACACACACACACACACACACACACACACACACACAGGTTTACATTTCTTTTTATCTTTATGATAATCAATAAAAACTATATTTGTGTGTTCTTGTCTGTGTGTGTTTGTGTTTGTGACTGTGTGTGTGACTGTGTATGTATCTGTGTGTGTGTCTGTGTGTGTGTGTGACTGTGTGTGTGACTGTGTGTATCTGTGTGTGTCTGTCTGTGTGTGTGTGTGTGAGTGTGTGACTGTGTGTATCTGTGTGTGTGTGTGTGTGTGTGTATCTGTGTGTGTGTAACAGACAGAATGGGATGGGCTATAACTCCTTCTTGGGGCGACTGGGCGTGGCTTTAGCTCCTCTGATCCTCCTACTGGACGATGTGTGGACTCACCTGTCGCAGGTGATTCTGTGTGTCATTGCGCTGGTCACAGGTGTGGTGGCGAGTCAGTTACCTGAGACGAAGGACAGGTGTCTCCCTGAGACTATAGAGGACATCGAGGGGACGAGGTCAACATTTAACTTTATATTTAATCATAATACGTTTATTTCATTACATCACAGACAACTTTACCGTATATAACAATGTAACTGTATAATAAAGATAATAAACATTTCAGAAACATAGGTTATTTTTATATTTATAAATTAATATTTACATATTTTAAACACTGTGATCTGTTAAATGATTTTTAATATGATTTTATTTTTTACTTAAAATTTTTTGTTATACTGAATTTGTTTAATTTGCACATTTAATTTAAACATTTTGATGTATAAACATATTTGTTTTTTTGCTTGTAATAAAATAAAACCAGAAGTTTGTTATACACATAACTACACTTTATATCCAGAATCATTAAAAATTATTGTTCTTTTTAATTGAGTTTTCTTTTTAATAATTATAACATTTTGTTATATTTATAATATCTGAATAGTTGGATATTTGTAACAGTTCTGGAAATGTGAAATCATTTTTAACAGAGCTCCAGTTTTACCAGCTGTCTGACTAACAGTCTTTATTACTGTATATGTGTGTATATATATATATATATATATAAATTTTCTTTATATTTATTTTTAATGAATTTCAGGAAAGGTCATGCTGCAGTTCTGCTCCAGGAGAAAGGAGGCCAAGAACAAGAAAATGGAGGTTAAGAAGAAGTTTTATTTCTGATTTATTCACTAAATTCATCATCACGTAGCATTAAATACACAGCAAAGCGTTTATTTACTAATTAATGATGGCAAGAATGAAAAAAGATATTAACTGTATCCATTGTGGGAATTTGAATTATTTATTTGTGATTGTGTGTAACATTCTCATTTTTAAACCTCAATAAAATAAAACTGTATATGTTTGTTTAAATAAAGAATATAAAGTGAGATTACAGCGATGTGAACAAATGTCTTTCCACATTCACACTGTTCTTATTTACACGATCAGCCGTAACATTAAACCCACTGCAGGTGAAGTGAGTAACTGATTATCTCGTTACAGTGGCACCTGTAAAGGTGAGGGATTATTAGGCAGCAAGTGAACAGTCAGTTCTTGAAGTTGATGTGTTGGAAGCAGGAAAAATGGGCAAGCGTGAGGATCTGAGAGACTCTGACAAGCGCCAAATTGGGATGTCTAGACGACTGGGTCAGAGCTTCTCCAGAACAGCAGGTGTTGTAGGGTGTTCCCGGTGTGCAGGGGTTAGTACCTACCAAAAGTGGTCCAAGGAAGGACAAGCGGTGAACCGGCGACAGGGTCATGGGCTCTCAAGGCTCACTTATGCGTGTGGGGAGTGAAGGTCCGTCTGGTCCGATCCCACAGAAGAGCTGCTGTAGCACAAACTGCTGATAAAGTTAATGCTGCTCTGATAGAAAGGAGTCAGAACACACAGTGCAGTTTGATGCGTGTGGAGCTGCGTAGCTGCAGACGGTCAGAGAGCCCATGCTGACCCCTGACCTCCACCGAAAGCTCCTACAATGAGCATGTGATCATCAGAGCTGGACCATGGAGCAGTGGAAGAGGTGGCCTGGTCTGATGAATCACGTTTTCTTTAACATCATGTGGACGGCCGGGTGCGTGTGCGTCGCTTACCTGGGGAAGAGATGGCACCAGGATGCACTATGGGAAGAAGGCGAGCTGGTGGAGGCAGTGTGATGGTCTCGGCAATGTTCTGCTGGGAAACTTTGGGTCCTGGCCTTCATGTGGATGTTACTTTGACACGTACCACCTACCTAAACATTGCTGCAGACCGAGTTGCACCCCTTCATGCCAACGGTGTTCCCTAATGGCAGTGACCTCTTTCAGCAGGATGATGCGCACTGCCACACACTTGTTCAGGAACGGTTTGAGGAACATGACAAAGAGTTCAAGGTGTTGACTTGGCCTCCAAATTCCCTAGATCTCAATCTGACCGAGCATCTGTAGGACGTGCTGGACAAACAAGTCCGATCCTTGGAGGCTCCACCTCACAACTTACAGGACTTAAAGGATCTGCTGCTAACGTCTTGATGCCAGAAACCACACACACCTTCAGAGGTCTTGTGGAGTCCAGGCCTCAACGGCTCAGAGCTGTTTTACTGGCACAAGGAGGAACTACACAATATTAGGCAGTTGGTTTTAATATTATGGCTGATTGGTGTATATCACACACACACACACACACACACACACACACACACACACACACACACACACACACAGGCTCTGTATCAGAGACATGTCTGAGAATTGGAACATCAAAAGATCAGAAATAATATCAGAAGAAAATCCACATCAAGATTAAAACCAGTAAAACCCAAAACTCATGACATGGAGAACAGGGAACTGGAGACTGAAGAGTCAGAAAAAAGGTTCCTCATGGGTTCTTTTAAGGGTTCACTGGATAATTAAGGGTTCTTAATTAAAAAAAACCCTAACCCTAACCCTAGAAAACCACTTTGCTCTACAGAGAACGTTCCCTCAGAACAAAAACATTAGTTACTGCTGGTCCTAAAACTCTTTCTTTAAAATGATGTTTTATTTAAGTACCGTATTTAAGGACTTGTGGACATGCAACAAGCAAATAAAAGAATACAATTAACATATAGAATAGAATGGAGAGAATTGAAACTCAGGGCTGTGAAAAAAGAGAAAAGAAAAGTTAGAGCTCAGCTGAAAGAGGAGCACAGAGTTAGAAAGTGAAGCGCGAGTGACCGTGAGGGGTTTAAATAATCGTCACTGGGAAGTTTTCCTCTTACAGTTTAATAAATCAGACCTCGTTTAAATAAAGCTCACATCTCCTCAGTACTGTTTTTAACACCTACTTCATAAAACATCATTTTGTTCAGATATTGTCGTGTGTTTATCTATAAATATGTATAAATGTTATGTATCTTATGTATATACTTTATGTATAAATGATGTGTCCCTTGTGGTTCTGTGTTCTGTGTTTGTCTTGAGCAGCTCCTTGTTCCTGGAGGAACGTTGTTCCGTTTCACTGCACTGACTTTCTGTATAAAGCTGAATGACAATAAACGCCACTCGACTTGTATAAATATATCCATAATTATTCAGTGCTCAGCTGGTCTCCAGATAAATAAAATAATAATAATAATATGTTCATGTTCTAGAAAAAAATGGACGAGACTGTGAACCTTTATCATTTTATTACTCTTTATTAATGTACACATGACATGATCGTGCTCAGATCAGATTTATTTAAAAACTGACTGCAGCTAATTTTCTTTATTTATGCTTTAAATAAATGTAAATATACAGGTCGTGATTTATAAAGACAAAACGTGCGCATTGTTAAAGTGTGTAACATCACGTCCGTGTGTTTGTGGGGACTTTTACTGACGCGGTGCATGCAGGCGTTTTATCAAATTCAGTTCGTAAAATATTAAATAGTGAAACATTTTCCAGGTGATTATTATTCATGTAAATTTATTAAAAATAAAAACATCTGTGTTGATATCGAGGTGAAAATAATCCTTTTTAATTTCAGCTCCTTGTGAATTAACTGAGAGTCTCGTTCTCTCCGTTCTCGTCCTGCTCGTAAACGTAACAGCCCACCTCACCGATGTTCACACCTTTCGGCCCGAACAGGTAGCCGTAGCAGGGCACGTGGCAGTACGGCCGACCCTCATGCTGAAAACACAACAAATTCATAAATTAATCATAAATCATTTATATCATAAAATAATTACATATTTAAACACCCGAGTAAATTCAGGAATAATAACTGCTATAAAATGTGATATTTTCATGTCGTTCATTTATTTACAATTTAATATGCAGATAATCATAACTGAATTTAAAAATGTAATATTTTATGAATTTTAATCTGTTTAACACTCATTTGTTGGATATTTGATCTAATTATCATATGAAATATAACATTTCAAAACATTTTAATAAAACATTTTAAAGTAAAATTTCACACTTAAAACTTCAACAAAAATATTTTAACTTTTCTGTTTTCTTTACATTTATACTTATATTTTATAATGAATATGTTATTCCACTTGCACTGTAGAAATACTAAGATTTCTTATAAAGAATTTATAATTACTTCAAAAGTTTCTATAAACTAATTTTTATAAACTAATTAAATGCTTTAATAGTTTATGGTTAATACTTAAACTGTATTTAATGTTAATATTTCTATTATAAATAAAAGTTCATTAAATGTTAATATTTGATATCTTATATTCTGTCACATCAAACATATTTATAAATTCATCACTGTTAATATTTTAAACTAAATATAAAACGTTTTTTCTTCACTTAATTGTGTGTGTGTGTGTGTGTGTGTGTGTGTGTGTGTGTGTGTGTGTGTGTGTGTGTGTAATACCTCAGCGTGTCCTCCAGAGGTCAGTGTTTTCTTGCACCTCTCGCAGCGCAGACACGGCCGGTGCCAGTTACGACCCAGTGACATCACTCTCTCCGCTGAGGAACACACACATGATGTCATCATGATGTCATCATGACATCAATAAAGGGATAATCCAAATAAAATGGACTGAAAAACTGTAAAAACTTTTCACAATGTGTGAACTCTATTACGTTTATGGCATGTGGCAGACTCTTATCCAGAGCGACTTACAGTTATCTCATTTACACACCTGAGGGTTAGGGGCCACGCTCAAGGGCCCCGCAGTGGCAGCTGGTGGTGCTGGGGATTGAACTCATGACCTTCTGATCAGTAGCTCAACATCTTAACCACTGAGCTGCCACTGCCCTGCTTATTATTATAGATCCGGGGTGCCAAAACTTTCTCACCGAAATAAACGACTTTCCCGCAGCCGGGACACAGAGACGTCTCACCAGAAAACATGCGTGTCGGGACAGCTGGCACTGCACAAACACACACACACACACACACACACACACACACACACATACACACGCACACGCACACATGCACACGCACAGACACACACACACACAGACACACATGCACACACACACACGCACAGACACACACAGAGACTCACACACACAGAGACACACGGAGACACACACAGAGACACACACGCACAGACACACACGCAGACACACACACAGAGACACACACACACACACACACACATAGACACACACACAGAGAGACACACACACACAGACACACACGCACAGACACACACACAGAGACACACACACAGAGAGACACACACACAGAGACACACACGCACAGACACACACACAGAGACACACACGCACAGACACACACACAGAGACACACACAGAGACACCCACACACACCCACAGAGACACACACACACACAATTTAAAAATATTAGAACAGTGATAACAGTGATATGGTGTATAAAATACACAAAGCAGCTTTACAGAAATATATAAACCTCTGTATAATTCTGTAGAGGCCACGCCCACTTTTCACTCTCTACTGAACAGAGTAACATTCCTACTGCGTGACTCGGAAAACACACATTAACACAAACACGGCAGGAAGTGAGCAATCAGAGCGGGACATTAACATTCCAGAACATTCTGACTTCCTGTGTGTGTGAGTGCGTGTGTATATGTGTGTGTGTGTGTGAGTGAGTGCGTGTGTATATGTATGTGCGTGTGTGTGTATAAATGTGTGTGTGTATGTGTATATATTTGTCTGTGTGTATGTATGTGTGTGTATATATATATATGTGTGTGTGTGTGTGTGTGTGAGTATATACGTGTGTGAGTGTGTGTGTGTGTGAGCGTGTGTATATGTGTGTGTGTGTGTCTGAGTGTGTGTGTGTGTGTTACCTTTGGGTTGATGATGCTCGATGTGAGAGATGGACCACGGCGTTGTGGGCGAAACCTCTGAAGATCCATCATATGGTGTCTGAGGGGGCGTGTCATAAACATAAGACCCCGCCCCTCCAATATTCACACCTACCAATGAAAAGCCACAGTAGGTAGATAATACACACACACACACACACACACACACACACATTGTTACATATTGAGTTACAGTAAAATCTTTGCTAACAGAACTGACCTGATTTCTAACACTGTGTTCAAGTTCTTTGACACACGCAGTAACGTGTTAATAAACGTGTTAATAAAAGTTTTAGTAAACATGTTTTTCTCACCTTTTGGACCAAACAGGGTTCCGTAGCACGGTTTGTGACAGTACGGCAATCCGTTATGCTGTTAAAGACAAAAAACACTATGAAAAATTATTATTAATAATAATAATAATTAATAATTCTTAATAACGGATAAAGAGAAAACAAGAAGCAAAAAATGCAACAAAAAAAAACGTTTTCATTACAAAAGTAAATAACATTATTATAAATTAAATTTCTTAATTAAAGTTCAGAGACCTGCTTATGTTGTGGTGAAAAACGCTGTAACGATGGAACAGAAGTAGAAACTGTCGGTTAAATGTTTTATATTCACCATAAACAGCTACCTTTGGTTACTTCACCTAAATATTACAGAAAGTTGACTGAGCTGTACATTTTACACAGCGCCAATGAAAAGCAAATGATGTATCCTATAACGGATGACACATTCATCACTGTGGCTCAGATTAGATTAGATTAGATTAGATTCAGCTTTATTGTCATTGTGCAGAGTACGAGTACAGAGCCAACAAAATGCAGTTTAGCATCTAACCAGAAGTGCAAATAGCAATATGTCTGTAAATATATACAGTATTTATATATATACATGTGCAAGGTAAGAGGTTGAGAAAGCAGCGAGCAGCTCAGTGCAGATCACAAGCTGTACAGATACAGAAGGCACTGTACAGAGACGTGAGGTGTATATATATATATATATATCAGGTACAGATCTGTGATACAGAAGGTGTGTGTAGTAATTCGTCAGTAATGTGCAAGGAGGCAGGTTCTGAGTGAGGTGTGAGGCGAGTTACCACGGTAGTGCAGATGACAGGTGATACAGGTGGTGTTTAAGAGTGTAAACAGCATTAATATTGTGCAGTACAGTGTTTTTTATAACTTGGGTCGGAATGGTCGTGTACACTTCAGCGCCTGAGCTCAGAGTTCAGAAGGCTGACCGCTGATGAGAAGAAACTGTTCCTGAGTCTGCCAGAGCGACAGTGAAGACTCCTGCAGCGTTTCCCAGATGGTGGAGGAGTAAACAGAGGAGTAAACAGAGGAGTAAACAGAGGAGTAAACAGCACGGTTGGGGTGAGAGGTGTCTTTGATTATACTTCTCTCCCTCCGTAAGCAGAGTTAGTGATGATCGTCTTTGATGGAAGGGAGCAGGACACCAGTGATGTATTGGGCCGTTTTCACCCCCCGCTGGAGGGGCTTCTGATCTGAGACGGCGCAGTTGCCGAACCGCACTGTGACACAGTTTGAAAAAACACTTTCAATAGCGCGGCGGTAAAAGTTCAGTAGGATCTGGGGGATAAGCGAGCTTTCTTCAGTAGTAAAGGCAATGTTGCGAGATTTTGATCAGTGTGGATGTGTTGAGTGCCCAGGAAAGATCCTCAGAGATATGGACACCCAGGAACTTGAAGCTGGTCACACGCTCCACCCTGTCTGCATCGATGTGGATGTGTAGATTGTGTGTGTGTGTGTGTGTGTGTGTGTGTGTGTGTGTGTGTGTGTGTTAGCTACAAAAATTTGAATTCATTCTAATTTAAATTGGATTTAAATTCAGACGTTTCTGTGTCTAGCATTCTTGTTGGAAATTCACACTTGGCTGAGAGTCGCACTGAAATCGAACAAAACAGCAGGAGAGAGCTCTGTGTGTGTGTCTGAGTGTGTGTGTGTGTGTGTGTCTGAGTGTGTGTGTGTGTGTGTGTGTGTGTGTGTGTGTGTGTGTGTGTGTGCTTCCATAGTTTCCATCCTGTCTCGCCTCAGCTACTGAGTTTTTCTCCAGATCCTTAAAAAGGCCTCAGACTGAAACCACAGACACACACATTTTGCCAAGCCAAAGTAATTTTTTTTTTTTTTTTTTTTTTACATTTTTCCCAAACTGTTCCCGTGTGTGTGTGTGTGTGTGTGTGTGTGTGTGTGTTTGTGTGTGTCAGCACATTCCAGCCTGCAGCCTGATGTGATTTTAATTTGCAGATTTAATTCCTGACCTCATCATCCTCCTCTCTCCTACCTGAAGAATTCCAGAGCTATTTTTGTCTCTCTCTCTCTCTCTCTCTCTCTCTCTCACACACACACACACACACACACACACACACACACACACACACACACACACACACACAGTGTGAATTATTTTTAGAGCAGAAGGTGTGTTTGTTATCTGAGTGATTGCTGTGTGACTGCCCAGTTATTCAGACAGGAAGTTCCACACAGGATATGACATCACACCTAAGTAGGTGTTGGTCTCTGGAGTGTGTTACTGCTTTCTTTAGGATCACACAGTGCTGATGTGAAAACTCCTAATAAAGCCAGAAAGGAAGTGATGTCACAGCTGAAACAGATGCCGCTGTCTCAGAGCACAAATTAAAATATTAAAAAGTGTCTAATAAACAGCAGCTTACATAAAAATACAGGAAGAACCCGTGATAAAACAATCAAACACTCAGTGAGACCAGCTTTAACCTCATAAGGAAGTGTGTGTGTGTGTGTGTGTGTGTGTGTGTGTGTGTGTGTGTGTGTGTGTGTGTGTGTGTGTGTGTGCCTACATGGCAGCCTTCACATTCACTGTCTGATACTGAGACTGTGGACTGTGGACTGAGGAACGTCTGTTTAAGAGAGACAGTGAAGCAGGTAGACAGTGAGGAAGACAGACAAACAGACAGAGTGAGTGAGACAGGGAAAGAATGAGAGAGAGAGAGAGAGAGACAGGGAGAGTGAGATGGGGAGAGAGAGAGAGACAGGGAGAGTGAGAGAGAGAGACAGGGAGAGTGAGATGGGGAGAGAGAGAGAGAGAGAGACAGGGAGAGAGAGACAGGGAGAGTGAGACAGGGAGAGAGAGACAGGGAGAGAGAGAGAGTGAGACAGGGAGAGTGAGACAGGGAGAGAGAGAGAGTGAGACAGAGAGACAGGGAGAGAGAGAGACAGGGAGAGTGAGACAGGGAGAGAGAGACAGGGAGAGAGAGAGAGTGAGACAGAGAGACAGGGAGAGAGACAGGGAGAGTGAGAGACAGAGAGACAGGGAGAGTGAGAGAGACAGAGAGACAGGGAGAGAGGGAGAGAGAGACAGGGAGAGTGAGAGAGACAGAGAGACAGAGAGACAGGAAGACAGTATGTAATGGAACATAATGAACAGGACAAAAGAAACAGAGTGAAATCGTGAGCCAGTCTCAGGTTTTAGTCATTATTTATAACTATATAGCTATATAGAAAACTATATATAACTATCTATATCTATATATAACTATCTATATTTAAATGTGTGTCACAGAATTATAGAGGAGGCGGATGCAAGTGCAGATAAACGTTTATTTACAGTTACAAAGTGAAACACAAAGACTAGGAAACAAAAACGAGGAACAATGAGGCTAGACAACAACATGAACATGATACGTATCGAGAGACAACAACTAAAGACCGACAGGAAGTGCTATACAATGCATGACTTAAATACCTGTGCTAATTAAAAAAACAACATGATGCAGGTGTTTGTGGTCATGTGACATGGTGTGTGCAGTGAGCACCACCGTGACGCTGTGCATAGGGCAGTGGTGGCCCAGTGGTTAAGCCTCTGTGTTACTAATCAGAAGGTCGGGGGTTCAAGCCCCAGCACTGCCAAACTGCCACTGTTGCCCCTCCAGGGGCACTGAATCATGGCTGACCCATGGCTTCCTCACAAGCTGGGAAATGCAAAGAAAATAATTTCCCTGTGCTGTACATGTGACGAATAATGGCTCCTTCTAAAGGTATTACTGCCTGTGCAAAAGTTTGGACACCCTTCCACTTGTGAAGTCTCTTAACTTGTTAGCCCTTAATTGACTTGTTAGGCAGGTCAAAGATTATCATTAGGAATATATATATATAATATAATATAATAAACTTTCTGACTCTTCAAACCTTGTGCTAACGTTCAACAAGCCAGGGGCTCCTCTAAGCAGCTGTCTGAGGATCTGAAAAGGAAGCTAACTGATGGCTACAAAGCAGAGGAAGTATATAAAAAGATATCAAAGCACTTCCAGCTCAGAATTTCCACTGTGTGAAATGTCATTATGAAACAGAAGTTAAGAGGATCTGTGGAAGTCAAGACAAGAACTGGAACACCAAGAACCCTCTCAGAAAGGACTGCCTGTGACATCAGTCCTCATCCTCCTCGACCTCTCTGCAGCCATCGGCATGGTCAGTCACAATACTCTCCTGTGCATCCTCAGCAGTCTTGAAGTTTAGTGTGACAGCATGGCGGTGGTTTGCTTTCTACCTGAAGAGACACTCATGTCAGGTGACATGGAGAAGATCCACATATGTTCCATGCAGACTCTCCACTATTGTCCCACAAGGCTCAGTGCTGGGTCCTCTTCTGTTCTCCCTCTATGCCCGCTCTCCCGGCGAGGTCGTGTCCTCCATACCCGCTCTCGCAGTGAGGTCATATCCTTTATACCCATTGTCTCACGGTTTGCTATGCTATGACACTCAACTCATCCTCTCCTTTCCTCCCTCAGAGGAAGTTTCTGCAAAGATCTCAGCATGTCCCATCATGGATAGCAGGCCATGAGCTGCTGTACATTCCTGGAGATGGATTCCTTTGTTAAGATCTTGTGTTCTCCCTGGGCAACACTCAAATCTCAGATCTGTCACTGCACGCAACTTTGGGGTACAAGCAACTGTCCTTCTTGCTTCATATTGCTAATCAGACCTGCTCATGCCATTTCTCCTTTACAATATTAGAAGGATTAGAAGGATTTTTATCCACACAGGCCACTCAGGTGCTTGTTCAGTCCTTGGCATTTCAAGACTGACCTACTGATCTCCTGGCAGCCTCCATTCTCCAGAATGCAGCAGCACGACTGGTTCTCAACCTTCCTAAGTTCTCCCACACCACCCCATTGCTGTGCTCCCTCCACTGGTTTCATGTAGCTGCTGCCTCAGATTTAAAACACTGAAGCCCGCCTACAAAGCCAAAATGGACCAGCACCCACTTATCTCAAAGCTCTTATCACACCTCGCGTGGCACCACGCTCCCTCCGGTCCTCTAGCACTGCTCGACTGGAACTAACATCTCTCAGGGCACGAGGAAGACCTGCATCGAGACTCTTCTGACCTACACCCAGGTGGTGAATGAACTTCCCCTGACTGTCTGATCAGCTGAGTTACTGGCAGTCTTCAAACGACAACTAAAGACCTACCTCTTCACCAAGCACTTAAATTAGCACTTAGGTTAAAATAATTTCTTGTCTTTTCTCCCCTCAGTTTTAGACTGATGGTGCTCTTTGGCCCTGAGCTAGTGAACCAGCATGAGGATGTGTTTTTGACAGGGACTCTAAAGAACCTCTATAAGTTGCTCTGGATAAGAGAATCTGCTAAATGCCATAAATGTAAATTCATCCATCCATCCATCCATCCATCCATCCATTCTCTGTACCGCTTATCCTACACAGGGTCGCCGGAAGCCTGGCCCAGGGGACTCGGGGCACAAGGCGGGGGACACCGTGGACGGGGTGCCAACCCATCGCAGGGCACAATCACACACACTCACACTACGGACAATTTGGAAATGCCAGTCAGCCTACAACGCATGTCTTTGGACTGGGGAAAAAACCCGGAGTACCTGGAGGAAACCCCCGAAGCACAGGGAGAACATGCAAACTCCACACACAAGGCAGAGGCAGGAGTCGAACCCTGGAGGCAAACATGCTAACCGCTAAGCCACCATGCCTCCTAAATGTAAATCTAAATTAGTATCTTAGGCTGTAAATAACTTGGAGAGCTTTTTATGTGTATATTTTTATTCTCTCTTATTTGTGGTATATTGTGAGTTTATTGTGCATTTTTAAAGTCTTGTGAACTGTTAAGTCTTAGTCCCCGTTGCTCTTGTTTGGTGGCTGTTGTGACACCAGATTTCCCCTTGGGCATCAACAAAGTACTCTCTCTTCCTCTATCTCTTCTTTTAATCTCTATTTTTGTAGTATTTAAGTTCATCAAATATAAAGTAACTTTTACAGAAAATGAAAAGCATTTTTTAAATAGTATGCTGCAGAGGTTGTGTTTTCTTCTTTTTCACTTTAAAGTTTTAGTTTTGCATACAACTGTTTATAAATTTTATAACAATAGCAGGAAAAGCAGGAAGGCTGATCTGAAAAGGAGCTGAAATGAATACTTCATGAGTGTGTGTGAGTGTGTGTGTGTGAGTGTGTGTGTGTGTGTGTGTGTGTGTGTGTGTGTGTGTGTGGTTAATAATACGATGATTTATATTTTCTGTTGAAGACACAGGCACAGAATGTCTCACTCTCATTCCACAAATCCTCCCTCTCTCTCTCTCCCTCTCCCTCTCTCTCTCTCTCTCCCCCTATATCTCTCTCTGTCGCTCTTCCTCTATCTCTCTCTCTCTCCCTCTATCTCTCTCTCTCTCCATCTCTCTCTGCCGCTCTCTCCCTCCCTCTCCCTCTCTCTGTCTCTCTCTCACTCTGTTAAATTAAACAGTGCTCTGTCTCTCTTGTTCCTGTCCCTGATTCTCCTTGTTCACCTTCAACTCTGAGGCAGTGGGGTCAAAGGTCATTAGTTGTGGCTCCTTACCTCAGCATGGCCTCCAGGAGAAAGAATCTTATTACAGCGTTCACATTTCAGACAGAAACGGTGCCAGTTCTTCCCCAGAGAGCTCACCTTCTCCGCTATAACACACACACACACACACACACACAATTTTGAAAATGTCCGCTGGTGTTTCTCATGTATTAAAATAGGGACTATTACTGTTTACATTTACATGATTACTGTTTACATTTGTGATGACGGTGTTTGAGGGCTGTGCTGTAATCCCTCTCTCTCTCTCTCTCTCTCTCTCTCTCTCTCTCTCTCTCTCTCTCTCAAACACACACACACACACACACACACAC
>JAKKZJ010000010.1:83026-93382 GCA_033441845.1 Pangasius mekongensis | reverse complement strand
AGATAGGGATAGGTGGAGAGTGATAATTCGCTGTGGCGACCCCTGAAGGGAAAAGCCGAAAGAAGAAGAAGAAGAAGCTCCACTCTTAGAACAAGAGGTTCTTTCTGAGGGTTCTCTGGATAATTAAGCATTCACTGCTTCCAGAAGAGCTCTAGTAGGAACCCTGTCTGGTAGGGAAACACTTAGTTGTTGGGTTCTACATTGTTCAAGGGTTCTTTGTAATAAGTAAAGGTTCTTAGATTGTAACACAGAACCTTCTGTGATAGAGAAACATATATAGAGTTTTATATTATTTAGTAGTTTCGTGGATAATTAAGGGTTCTTATCTTCCTAATAGGAACACTTTCAGAAGAGGAAACACTCTGCTGTAGGGTTCTGCACAGAACCATTAAGGTTCTCCTAATAAAAGAAGCACAATGAAGAACTCAGCTCTAAAATGTCTGTGAAGAGTGAACAGAAAGCTAATTTATTCTAATTTATTCTAATGAACAACATCACAGTCTGTTATTCGAACCCAGTTAACACATTTTCATCTCTAACACATCAGAATCGAAATAAAAAAAGTAATTTTATGTTAATTTTACTCATCGTCACATCAACACTAACTTTCCTACTTACTACTGGGAGAATAAATATTACTGTAGTATGAAAACGAATTTATAAATATTACCTGAGATGAAATAAATAATTTCTATAATATTACCATTAATACCAACACGTCCTTATTGTATATACAACAATGTGTGTACTAGTGAAACATATTAATATCCATAAATATGACATTTTACATCAATAATAATAATAATAATGAAATCTTTGTATCTAAACAAAAATAACTGTAATGTTCTGAACTTTAAGTCTGTAAGAATTTTAAAATACATTTCACTCTCCCTATGTATTATAATACTTCTGTAAGTCTTATTATGCTACTATTTTTATTTTATATATATATATAAAGAGTGAGAGAGAAGGATTTAGAATAAAACAGTTTATTATAATCAGAAATGAGCAGATGTTAAACTCGTGTGTTTACGCACCAGGAAGTGGTCGGGCACGGCGTATTTGGCGATCTTGGTGGCCACCAGCTGTCTCAGTTCCTTCACCACGGTCTCCTCGTTCTCCGACACGTTCTCCTTGATAACCACAAATGCAAACGGAACTGAGGACACAGGAAGAGGTTCCATGTTAAACAGGAAGTGGGTTTAACCTCATCGCTCTTCTGACTGAATCAGGTACCTGGCATTACACACTCTATAGAATATAAACATAAATATTAATCCTGACTTTAATTAATCCAGTCTCACTGCGTAACAGTTTATAACGCCGTGCCACACTGCGGTCACTAGGGGGCGTCGGCTGACCAGCTTTTTTAAATGCATTTAAAAAGAAATGAGACTTCTGTCCTCACGGAACTGTCAGATATTCAGAGATATATCTAATATTCCCTGTTGCAGTTATCTAAAACAGGCTCAGTGCATGTTCTCTCTGCTGTTCAGCTGTTTCATTAATTAAAATTAAACTCAGAACTCGAGAACACACACACACACACACACACACACACACACACACACACACACACACACACACACACACACAGACAGAGCACAAAGAAGCTCTCAGAGACCCCAAACACCCCACTGCAGTCTCAACAATGCAGGCTTTATTCAGCTCCTCTGCAGCCTCCAATCACTCTCTCATTCACTCTCATTCTCACTCTCACTCTCTCTCATTCTCACTCTCACTCTCACACCACACCTTAAAGGAACAGAGACTGATTTATATATAACTCATTTTTGAACTTTGATAGATTTATTTACACCAATGAGGCATAACATTAAAACCACCTGACTAATATTGTGTAGCTCTCCTTGCGCCACTAAAACAGCTCTGATGCGTCGAGGCCTGGACTCCACAAGACCTCTGAAGGTGTGTGTGGTATCTGCACCAAAACATTAGCAGCAGATCCTTTAAGTCCTGTAAGTTGTGAGGTGGAGCCTCCTTGCTTGTCCAGCACGTCCCACAGATGCTCGATCGGATTGAGATTTGTGGAATTTGGAGGCCAAGTCAACACCTTGAACTCTTTGTCATGTTCCTCAAACCGTTCCTGAACAGTTTCAGCAGTGTGGCAGTGCGCGTGTTCTGTTCTGATGTTCACGTGCCCATTGTAGGAGCTTTCAGTGGAGGTCAGGGGTCAGCATGGACACTCTGACCGTCTGCAGCTACACAGCTTCACATGCAGTTTGTGCTACAGCAGCTCTTCTGTGGGATCTGACCAGACGGGCCTTCGCTCCTCACACACATCAGTGAGCCTTGGGAGCCCATGACCCTGTCGCTGGTTCACCACTTGTCCTTCCTTGGACCACTTTTGGAAGGTACTAACCCCTGCACACCGGGAACACCTCACAAGACCTGCTGTTCTGGAGAAGCTCTGACCCAGTGGTCGAGACATCACAGGTTGGCTCGTGTCAAAGTCAGTCCTAACACTTGCCCATTTTTAAACAGTGGAAGTGACTTGTGGCCAAGTGTGGTGACCCATACTCAGAATTTGTGCTCTGCATTTAACCCAACCCACGGAGCAGTGGGCAACCTTTTTTTTTAGCTGCGGCGCCTGGAGAGCAGTTGGGGGATCGGTGCCTTGCTCAAGGGTCTCACCTCAGTCGTGGTATTGAAGGTGGCAGAGAGCGCTGGTCATTCCCTCCCCCCACCTACAATCCCTGCCGGACCCGAGACTCGGACCCACAACCTTCGGGTTCACCTTCGGGTTACAAGTCCAACTCCCGAACCATTAGGCCACGACTGCCCCCTAACACATTTCCTGCTTCCAACACATCAACTTTGAGAACTAACTGAACTGACAGTGTATTTATTTAGTGCTTTCTAACACCCATGGTTGCTTTACAAGCACATAACACAAAGTAACATCACAAAGAGAATAAAAGGAGGAGAGTAATATTGTGAGAAGAGAAGAGTTGAGTTTTCAGCTGAGATTTGACAGAAGGAACAGAAGTGCAGTCATGGTGAGATTGGGGTGGGCATCATTTTGGGGTCCGGGGCAGTTTAATGCCGACCGCAATATCTCTCCGTAACATCTGAGCAAACTTCTAATTAAACTCCTGAGCAAACGTCTTTCTCCACACCATGATTGTCTCACCTTCTCCTTTAACATCGTGAAAAATTCCAACCACGGCAGTCTCGGGAACGTCCGGGTGCTCGTCCTACAGGAGAACATCACTCAGTTCAAAACACCCAATCAGATGTGTGATCATCATCTGAATATTTGAATAGCTCCGCCTCTCACCAAGGCGTCCTCGATCTCCGCTGTGCCCAGACGATGGCCGCTGATGTTGATGACGTCATCCATCCGTCCAGTGATCTGGTAATATCCGTCTGCTGTCCGGTGCGCTCCGTCGCCCGTGAAATAATAACCTACGCACGAAAACACACACACATGACTTTATTAAAGCTTTATACAACTTTATACATATAAAACAAGAATCATACTTTTCTACATGTGACCCAAAAGCCACGCCTCATTCACTATGATTGACAGGTACTCAGGCCACACCCCTTCATTATGGCTGACAGCAGTGCACTTACCAGGAAAGGGTTTAAAATATGCATCTACAAATCTCTGATGATCTCCGAAAATGCTTCTGGCCATCCCGGGCCACGGCTGGCCGATACACAGAGCGCCACTCACATCATTCTCCGTCAGGACCTGGCCCTGTGATGAAAGTCATGAAAAACAGCATGAAAAATTATATTCTAATAAAAAGAAGCTGAACTTTAGTGCAACTGTAGCAGTTTTAAAGAAGGGCAGTGTTCAGATATGCATCTTCTAGTGCCCTATTGTCAGGAGATGTGTTTATCACTGCAGGAAGTCAGTGTTGAGTAAATGTGCATGACTTCCTGTTAGTGTTGGAGCTACTCCAGACTCCAGTGTGTGTTTTATAGCTCACGAGGAATACGAGTACAGTAGGAGAGGCACGCCCACATTCAGGAGAGAGAGAGAGAGAGAGGGCTAGAGAACAGGAGAGAGAAAGAGAAAGAGAGAACTAGGGAACGACAAAGAGCTAGAGAACGAGACAGAGCGCTAGATAGAGACAAAGCTAGAGAGCGAGAGTTAGAGAGAGTTAGAGAGAGTTAGAGAACAAGAGAGAGAGAGAGGAAGAGCGAGAGAGAGCTAGAGAGAGTTAGAGAACAAGAGAGAGAGAGCGAGAGCGAGAGAGAGAGAGAGAGCTAGAGAACGAGAGAGAGAGAGATAGTGGGAGAGCAAGAGAGAGAAAAAGAGCTAGACAGAGCTAGAGAACAAGAGAGAGAGAGAGAGCTAGAGAACAACAGAGCTAGAGAAAGAGAGCTACAGGTAGAGAGAGAGAGAGAGAGAGCTATAGGTAGAGAGAATGAGAGAGAGAGCTAGAGAACAACAGAGCTAGAGAAAGAGAGCTACAGGTAGAGAGAGAGCTTTAGAGAGAGAGATAGAGAACAAGAGAGAGAGATAGAGAACGACAGCTAGAGAAAGAGAGCTACAGGTAGAGAGAGAGAATGAGAGAGAGCGAGAGAGAGCTAGAGAGCAGACGTGTTGGATTATACACACAGTGAGACAACGATTTAATAAAATCAGTTTCTTTTCTCAGAGCACGGCTCAATCTTTTGTTTTCTATCAGATACTCTTTCACATCACGTTTGTTTTTTTCCATGTTTTTTTCCATGTTTTTTTCCATCTCTGGATTGTTATTATTTTAGAAGAAGCAGACTGTATTTACTGTCACTTCAGCCGTATACATCTGGTTAGTACACAGTGAAGTGAAACAGCGTTTCCATGGTGCTACATAAACATCACAGAAGTACAGAGACTCCACAGCGCTGCCCCCAGTGGCTCCAGCAGCGTACTACACTCTACATTATTCAAAATAATAATGTAATATAATAATTATTACATAACTTTGATAATCAGTGCACTCAATTTTGTCGACTAATTCTCTGTACAATTTTATTCTGGCAAAACGCTCACTTTCACGTACTAGCTTTCGTTAATTATCTAATAAGCGTTAGTGAAGAAACTTTACCTTTTCGTCCAGTAACGCAGGCTTAATGCCAAAGAAAGGCCTCATGGCCATGGCAGGGCGTATTTCAGCGCCGGGTTCGGCAGGCCGTGGTGCGATACACACCCCGCCCGTCTCTGTGGGGGAAAAAAACAGGATAAGATAATACATAACCTATAAAACCTGGAATGGCTAATAATGCATGAAATCCCAGGTGGAAAAAAAACATATTAGTGTAATTTTAACTCGGGCGCTGACTAGTTCACTTATTAGCAACATTAGCAGTGCAGAGTGTGAGGTACTGTATGCCTTTAACCTTCAACTACTGTAACATTCAACACAAAATACAGCTAGCAAGCAGCACACACCCATCACACACTGTTATTATATATTATTACATTATTATTCTGCTGAATCCTGCGCTCTGATTGGTCAGAAGGTGTTGATTAATTCTCTATAACAGCAGCTCTGACAGTAGTGCAGGTTTATATTAATGCACTCGTTCTAATACGTTCTCGTTTCTATAGCAACAGCTCATTCACAGGGACGTGTACAGCGGACGCTCCACATAAATGGATTTTATGTGTCAGTGCAGAGTAAGGAGATGTTTATGTAACAGTGATGGGAGGAGTCTCCAGTGTCAGCGCTTTGTAATAGTCAGAGGTGAAGCTGTAACTTTAAGTTTTCCGACATCTTCAGGACAGAGGAGTTTACGCTTCTTTGCGGTTTCTCAGTAACATGCGGAACAAGCTGCGAGTCTTTTCTCTTATTAACTTGAAGAGAGAGAATAAAGAGGCTGGTGAGGGAACGACTGTTTATAGCTGCTGTAACGTAAGCGACAACAGGAACTAACCTGTTTCACCCGCGTCCCCCAAAACATTAAATATAATTATAAACGGATAAAAAGTATGTGATTCTTTAATAAATAAAAATTTTAATTGTTGGTAAATTGCTGTGGTAGAAGAGGAATAAAACACTTGGGGACGTGCTGTAAGAGGAAAATAATCGACTTCGGGGTGGTAACAGTAACTCTGGAGTAAAGATCCTTCATGATGTCAGAACTCTGGTTTAAAACGAAAGAAAAGAAAGACTCAGACACCAAACAACACGTCTTCCCTGCTCACCTACAGTCCTTAGATAAACTCCAGTGACCTATAAAGTTATTATAATGAAGGTATTAATCACCTGTCTGCCACCACGTATCCACCAGGGGGCATCGTCTTTCTCCCACCACGCTGTAGAACCAATCCCACGCCTCATGATTGATGGGTTCTCCAACTGCCGAGACAATCGACAAGAAAAATGGCTCATAACTTCCAAGTGTGACAAACAGCACAGTAAATGATGAGGCTGAATTAGTTACACAGGATTGTTTATATTAATAAGGCCATAAGATAAAGTGGATCATTGTGAGTTTAACGTTATAGCGGAACTGGAACAGGAGAACCGGTTCTGCTGTACCACTCAGGAGGAACATGGAGCTCTGAGAGCACTCGACCAGGGTGAAGTGCCCGAGCTGGCACAGGATCAGGTCTGTTAGTGACCTTCAATTGTTCATGTGTAAAGTCTGAAGTCGGGCAGGAATGTTCCTGCAGCTCACTGAGAAAACACCAAATAACACAATGTACACGTAACATACAGAAATACACATATTATAGGAAAATTATACTATAATGGACCCTAAGAGTGTAAGCAAAATGATATTAATATTAATATAGTTAATCCAGTAATTTACACTGAGGGGAAATGTGTAAATATTCCCACACTTTTGTTTTTGTAATTTTAATATAATTCATTAAACAGTGCACTTATCCACGTCACATCGTCTTGACTATGAACCAGAACAGTACACATTCACAATCATAATCAAAGACATGTTTAAAAAATTAAACTGATTTTATTAAGTTGAAGGTCAGAATTGCGCAGAACTGAGACACGCCTCTGTTTTAGAGAAACTCCGCCCCCCGCTAGCCAGCGAACAATCGCGGGTAGCTTACCAACCGGCTAACGTTAGTGATAACTCTAATGTTGATGATTAGCTTCTCAGAACAGTGATTATTACGGTCAGTGTTATAGATTTAACAAGTTTTCTGTGTGTGTGTGTGTGTGAACAGATCTAAAGCTAATACTGTTATAAACTCATTCAAAAGTAGAGAACTGGGACTTTACACTGTTCACAGTGTGAGCGGCCATGTTGCTCTGACGTCACTCCGGAAACGGGGAAGGAATCGGTGGTTGAGAAACTACCCCAAGCTGATGAGCTGGAATTTAGGCTGAGGGACGTTTTCGGTGGTTTTTAGCTGTTGGAGGAGGGAACTTCACCTCAAACGCAGCATGACTTTCACGTAGCTTATGAATAAGTTAGACGAGGTTTCTCAACGATGAGCAGTCGTACACACACACACTCACACTCACCTGAGCCGAGGGTTCTGAGTGACGAGCGATCGTACTTCTTCACCCAGCTCTCCTCGTACTTCAGCAGCAGCCTGAGAGCCGTGGGAGCAGCATAAAACTGATTAATCCTCAACCGCTGTACCGTCTCCCAGTACCGACCTACACACACACACACACACACACACACACACACACACACACACACACACATGCTGAAAGTATCTGGCTGGTGATCATTACATGGTAAAAGCAGCTGAAGTGTGGTGTGTGTTTGAAATGTGTGATCTGATTAAGTGTAAATGTGTTTGCGATTTCACACAGCGAGCTTTAACGTTAAAGTCTGATCATAGATCAGCTCGATGAAGCTCGATGAAGCTCGATGAAGCTCTGTCTTTAATCAGCACAGTTTAATCCTGAGAGCTGTTTTAGTCTGCTGTAAAGTTCATCTTTATTAGATATAATAGAATATAATATTCTGCGGTGTTTAACTCCCAGGTCACAGCGAGCTATATAACCTCCAGCAGGTATGTTAATGTGGTTTTATCTTCTTTACGTCAGAGGAACGTCAGTGATGTGGATAAGATGAAAGCAGATAACATCCTAATCAGATAACACACTGTAACTTTCCTTACTTTACTGCTGATAAAATCAAGCGGTTAAAGGATGTAATTAGTGTCATTAACGTTACTGAACACACTGATAGGGCTGAGAGCTGTGAGGTCACACACACACACACACAAGTTTGTCTTACTATGTCGACCTTTCCCTGACATAATTATTAATGCTGCTTAAAAAAAAAAAAAAGCTGCATTTTTTGTGAAAAAATATATAAAAAGCAATAATATAATAAATTAAATAAACAGGGTATTTGAATGTATTAGTGCATATTTCATATAAAGTTCTGTTTGTTGTTCTACTTTTAAATAATAGCACAGAATTGCTGTTATAAATGAAATACTCCTGAAGTGGGCGTGGCTTTGAATTGTGTATTTTATATACCTAAGGCAGTTACGTCTATAAAACATCAGCGATGTGGTGTAGTAAAACGGGAAGCCCTCGGTGTTATTAACCTCAGAGCAGCGATTTATCTCCGCATACAGAAGTTAAAATTAACTAATGAATATATAAGAAAATGAAAGTGCAGATGTTCAGCTTTAATTTGAGGATATTTACATCCAAATCAGGTGAAAGGTGGAGGATTACAGCACTCTTTATATGTAGTCCCCCATTTTACAGGACCAAAAGTGTTTGGACAATTGACTGCTCGGCTGTTTCATGGCCAGGTGTGTGTTATTCCCTCATTATTTCACTTACAGGTAAGCAGATGAAAGATCTAGTGTGGCATTTGCATTTGGAATCTGTTGCTGTTAACTCTCAATATGAAGTCCAAAGAAGGTGCCCGTGAAAAAGCCATCATTAGGCTGATAAAAAAAAAAAACACAGACATGGCCAAATCAGCATTGTTGAAAGAACGCACTATTGAGCTCGAACACCAAAAGGCCCGGAAAACCACAGAAAACAGCTGTGGTGGATGAAAAGAAAAACTCCTTCCCAACAGCTGGCCATATGAAGAACATCCTCCAGGAGGTCAGTGTATCTGTGGCAAAGTCAACAATCAAGAGAAGACTTCACCAGAAGAAATAAGAGGATTTAACCACAAGATGTAACCATTAGTAAGCCTCAAAAACAGGAAGTTTGCCAAAAACATCAAAAAAAAAAAAAAAACACCCTACAGTTCTGAAACAACATCCTATGGACAGATTGATGGACAGATTGGATGGACTTGTAGCAGAATGATGAGAAGAGAAGGAGCTGCTCATGATCTGAAGCGCACCACCTCGTCTCCTGGCGTGGGCGTGTACGTGTACGGCTGCCAGTGGAACTGGTTCTCTTGTATTTAATGATGATGTAGCGGATGAGAAAAGCAGCAGGATGAATTCTGAGGTGTACAGAGTGATATTATCTGCTCACATTCACACACATGCTAAAAAAGTCACTGGATGGAGCTTCACACTGCAGATGGACAACGACCTGAAGCGTATTTCTAAAGCAACCCAACACTTATTTAAGGCAAAGAATCACCTGACCTGAATCCAACTGAGCTGCATTTCACTCGCTGAAGGCAAAACCGAAGCCAAAACACCCCGAGAACAAGCAGGAAGTGAAGACAGCTGCAGGAAAGAACCTGGCAGAGGTTCAGCAGGGAAGAAAAGCATCTGGTGATGTCCATGGGTTCCAGACTTCAGGCAGTCAGTGACTGCAAACGATTTGTAACCAAGTATTCAAAATTTGTTTAATTTATGATTATTTTAGTTTGTCCAATTACTTTTGGTCCTTTAAGAGGAGGTGGGGTTAACGTAAAAAGCGCTGTAATTCCTACAACATTCACCCGATTTGGATGTAAATACCCTCAAATTCAATTAAGCTCAATTCAACTGAACTTTATTGTCATGGTACATATACAGGAGTGTACAGTATGATAATGTAATTTAGCTAGCCTTATGTATAAACATATAACACGTGTCAGTGCAAAATAACGTAAAACATTAAATAAGAAGCACAGACAAAAAAACACTAACACAGTAACAAACAGCTTTTTTATGAGCTTTAACAGTTTTAACTGTTTGTTTTTTTTAAACCAATTTTAACAGTTAATGCAGTACAAGAAGCAGTTTTAGGGCTGTGTGCATGTCTAGTCCAGGGTTACTGGAATATGAATGTCATTCACAGTGTCTAGGTACACCACATGGCCCAAAGTATGTGCACCCCTGACCATCACACCCATGTGTGGTTCTTCCCCAAACTGTTAAATTATTTGCTGAAAATAAATTATGATGCACACAATTGTCTCTGTGTGCTGTAGCGTTACAGTTTCCCTTCACTGGAACTAAGAGGCCCAAACCTGCTCCAGCATGACGAT
>JAKKZJ010000010.1:0-14087 GCA_033441845.1 Pangasius mekongensis | reverse complement strand
TCTCTCTCTCTCTCTCTCTCTCTCTCTCTCACACACACACACACACACACACACACACACACACACACACACACACGGTTGTTCACCTCAGAATGTGGTTTGTGTCCGTTCTGTAGTGAAGGAGGTGGCCATGTTAGATCCAACTTCCCGAACGACGAACTCACTGGAAAAACACACACACACACACACACACACACACACACACACACACACACACACGTAAAACAATGTTTCTGTGTTTAATGTTGAAACTCTGAGTCTCTCAAGTTTTTTTCCTGAAACTGAACTCTGCAGTAATCTCACTTAAAAAAAACAACAACTGCGACATTACTAACCAATGATTAGCTGAATTCTGAGGAAAACAGAACTGAAATATCTACTCAAAAAAATACTGTTAAATACTAGATAAAGTGTATTCTCAACACACTAATATCATGTTACAGCATCAAAACGTGCTCACGTAATTTAATGTAGATAAGATAGATACGTAGAGCTGAGGAATTAGTACTCAAATACTTTTGACGCCAGTATTTCTACAAACGCAACTTAAATAATATCTGGAATTTCGAATACTCAAGTATACGCGCACTCGCTAGCATGTAGAATACACTAGTGTACATTTCTACAAGTACGGAAACTAGCGTAACGTTGCTCAGGCGTGAGAGAATAGCTCGGTGGTGATTGTGAACATGAGTTCGGGCACTAGGACCCTGAATCACTACACACTGATGAGACATGGATGACTCAATTTCCGTCGTCATGACGACCTACTCGTGTTGTACAACATCACCACTAACGTTTATCACCAACAGGCAGGACCGATATCTTTCTGACATTATATTATACATCATATAAATTTATTAGCGTAATCACACGCGTTTCTCGCCGTCACGGAGCAGGAGCAGGATCGCTAGTGGAGTTTTTTAAATCACCAAACACTTAAAAGTCGTTAGACTCAAACAAACGTCAAATAAAGTTAAAAATCACTAATGTAAGTAATCATCTGAGAGCTACGACAACGATAACAAGCTGCTAATATTTGTAGACGAAGTTGTTTGAGAGTTTGTCCGCCATTTTTTTTTTTTTTTTTTTTTTTTAAGAGCTGAGAGGTTTCAGAAAATATGATGTCATTTCCTGTAAGGGAACGTAGTGAGCATCGAGGCTCCCTGGTTTTTGCGGTGCATCGAGATCGAACCTAAAATGGCCGCCTCCCTGATCAGCGCCCTGACTACTGAATACTGAACCGTCGGATATCTCACTTTACTTCATTTCTCTAGAGATAATAAAGAGATCTAGGTTTAGATTTAGATTTTTTCCCGGTTTAGGTTTAGATTTTTTCTCGCTATGTTCATGGCATTAGCAGGATTTTCAGGTGCTGCAATTTTTAGTAATAATTTTCCTCACAAAAAAATGAAATCTAACTTTGCTAGTTCATGTGCAGTTCATTGTGTGATTCTATTCTGAAAGTCAGAGAGATTCTCAATAAAGTTTAATCAGGAGCTAGCTCACAGAATGCTAGCTAACTGGCTAATTAGCGATTAGCATAAGAGATTAGCACGCTCCATGTTCTCTCACACACACACACACACACACACACTCACTAAACCCATGACCTCCAGCACTATGTTCCAGATAACAGAGCTTTATCTTTACACTTCATTATATTTCATTATACACACTTTGAAAGTAACTTGTTAGCAAACTGTAACTATATAAACATTACTTGTTAGCTACATTAGCGTTAGCCTCGTAGCTTCAGCTAATTCTCTACGTTTGTGTTGAAAGGACTCTGTGGATGTTTAAAGCTGACTGACCTCCACAGCTGATTAAACCCTTATTTACAGTTAGATAATGTAGAGAACGCAGACACACACACACCTCATATACATACACACACACACACACACACACCTCACACACCTCACAGAGCTCTCTATTGGACTTTATAGTGCACTACAGTGTGTAAAAGGCACCACACACTATATAGTGTGTAAAATCTCACTTCTAGGGTGTAGTGCACTTATATATGACTCCCTATTAGAGATCTAGTGCACTTCACTCCCTGTGTACCCTGCGTAGTGTCTATACACACACACACACACACGTACCTGGTGTGGTGTTCAGGTGTTGTCCTGGTGTGTTTGCGTGGCTGTGCGTTGGCGTGGTTCTGCTCAGTGACGCTGTGACCTTTGACCCGTTGCCATAGAGACTCATCCTCTGTTTGCGCAGTTCTTCCTCTCGCTTTTTCACTTCCTGAATGTCCTTATGCACATCCGGGAGGAGGGACAGCGATGATCTCAGCTTGAAGAATGGGTTCTCCTTCAGCTCTTCACCGTTAGCCGTCTGGGTTTGGACTTGTAAGTTGCGATGAAGTTCCTCAGGTGAAGATCTGACGCTTCCTGAGTCCGTCGCAGTCACCGGGTTGTAAACCTGCCTGTTGGTGTGTGAAATCACTGTAGGATTGTTCTCGATGATTATCACCTGCCGATCCACAGCTTCCGAGAGCCCTGGACCACACGGTTTTGGGTTCTGGAACTGCAGGTTCCTTGTTGGTTCCTTAGAAGATTCCGACATGTTGTCATGCTGATTTCTTTTGATCTGGAGATCTTTGGGTTCCTGGATGGCTTTTAATCCAGAATTTTGGTTCTGGAAAAAGATGTCCAGACTTTTCCTCTGTTCTTTAAAAGATCCAGAAATGTCATTGTCCTGATCTCTGGAGGTCTGAAGATTCTTATTCTCCTGGAAGGATTCAAACAGGATCTTCTTCTCCTTCAGAGATGAGAAGAGTTGAGGAGAAGAATCCAGCTCCAAGTGCCTTGCGTGTTCCTTAGATGAGCAGTCCTGATTTCCACCATTGATGATCTTGCAGGATGAAATGCAGGATTTTCCCTCGTTCTTTGGCTCCTGATCAGTTCTGAATGTCTTATGATCCTGATTTCTTGAGATTTGGAGAACTTTGGGTGAAGTCTCAATGGGCTGGAATGGGGAATGGTTCTGGAAAATCATCTCCAGGCTGTTTATGGGTTCCTGAGTTCTGTCACTGGAGATTTGGGGATCTTTGGATTCCTGGAAGACTTCGAAGAGAAGTTTTTTCTCCTGTAGTTGTCTCACGGTACCTTTGTCGTAAAATCCAGGGAGCCTCCCGAGCTTGACCAGCACCTTCTCTCTTTCAGCTTCAGCGTGGATCTCACGCTGCATCTTCTTCCCAGCGAACTGGCGCTCCTTGCCGTGATCCTTCACTGATTTCTCTGGGAGATCTTGGGAGAGGATGGACTTTCTGAGCGGGATCTCGATGAACTCCTTGGTCTCATCCAGGCCTCGTGAGCGGCGAAGGCTCTGCTCTCGTTTGAAGGCGAGGCGTATCTCCCTCTCGATTGGCGTCTCGTTATCTGACATGCTGTTCGGGGAGAAATCAGCAGACACTCCGCTGTCACTTTGGTTGTCATCGTATTGATCCAGGTCCATGTTTCTTCTCTGTTCTCTACTCAGATCTTCAGCGTGTCTCTGTGTTTCTTGTCTGATCTGCAGTTTGTCTGATCTCAATCCTGTCTCGTCCTCTCTGTCTTCACTCTCCCTCTCTGCCTCCCTCCACCCTGCTGCCTCTATTATCAAACACTCACTGACCATAAAAGACCTGCAGCTCAGGTTTCCAGGATCTCTATTGGCTGTCTCGTCGGCAACAGTTTCTAAGGGAGGAGTTGATTTGTACACCTGTTGCACTTCCTGATTCTGAGCCGGATCAGGAGTCTCAGGCGCCCCCTGCTGGTCACCTCCACTCTTTCTCTTCCCCTCATCCTGATCCTCTGGCAGGAACGTGATGGAGTTCTCAAGAGACTCAGCTTCTTGATCCAGTGATGATTGATGTGTTTGATGTTTGTAACCCCGCCCACTTCCTGTTTTAGCATTCGAACAGAAAGCGTTGCTGTCATTATAAAATGTAAAATTGACCCCTTGTTCTTTGAAAGAGTCATCAGATAATTCCTGTGTGAGCTCTGATTGGTCTGTTTGTGACGTGTCACGTCCTTCACGCCGCACACCTCCTTCATTTTCACACTCCACCATTTCGGGCCACTTGTGATGTTCCATCACGTCATCTGTGTCGGTCAGATCACTGCTTGACCTCACAGCTCCCTCTTCTGGCATGAACGTGGCATCACAATGACAAAGTACAGCTTCTGCTCCAGTCTGGGATTCAGTGACTTCCTGTTCAGAAAGACTGGAGTGTGTTTCCTCTTCCTGTGCCCGAGGAGCCGCGTGTCCTCGTCTTCCTGCATCGTCTTCAGCATCACAATCTCCTTCCATCCACACGGCGACGCTCCAGTCGTCCTGAGATTCCAAACTCGGCGAGGAACAGGAAGAATCGGACGCCATGATGCTGCTGAACCAGGAAGCGTTCAAATATATATATATATATCAAAAAGAATACTCGAATATTTTTTTTCAATGTGAGACAAAAACACTTGTATAAAATAAATACGATGCACAATTCCAGATACTGAGCTTCAATCCTGATTCATTATTATCCTGAAATGAAGTATTGGATTATAGTGAGATCAGATGTGAGATATTATCCAATCTAATTCTGTCTTTTAGTCAGATGAAATAATAATAAACGGGTTAATTGACCATTTAGGGAAAAATGGAGATGAAAGAGAAGTCATGAGTTTGACTTGTATGTACATTAAGAGAGCTTGTAAATGTACAAGAGTGAAATAAAGACATGAACACGTTAAACACACGCCGCTGACACGTCTACACCGAGCTAGCATCAGCGCATTAGCATGACGCCGTGTTATTAGCGATCAGCAAAGCGACAGGTGATTTATTTTCCACTTGTGGCAACATGTGACATTTAAACTGAAATACTGAATTCTACACAAATCAGACGTGACGCTGTAAAGAAGCGACGAATCCAAATGATGGTCTCGAGCGATTCCTCGGACCGATCCTGCGGCGCGTGAGGTCCGACGTTTCTTCAGTTCCCCGCTCACAGCTTTAGTTCCTACCTGCGATTAGTTCCTGTTTACTCTCTGATGCAGAAATGGAAGAAAAACATATAACCATGGTTTCATCTTATTCTGTCACGTAGGATATTATACCAACATTATAATATTACTTTGTGTTTAACTAGATACCTTTAGGAAGTAAACAAAATGCCGACCCTGATAATTTAGATCTTTAAAGATAATTTAAATCTAATAATTTAGAGTACTGTGTGTGCAATATCTCCCTTTCTGACTGCATACAATGTTTACAGTGTTTATTATTATTATTATTTTTATTTGCTTAGAGCACATTAATCATCTTGCTTGGTCATTTGTCTGTGTTGAATGTTTACAGTTTTCGAGTTTTTGTACTCCGTAAGAGTTCATTTATCATTTCTGCAGCGCGTCTGCGCAGACGTGTGTAACTGCAGCACAGGAATTTGACTGCATAGAGATGCTTCAAGCTCTTTTTATGCACGTGGCAATAAACCTGAAAGCCACAGCGAGAGTCGAGAGATTAGTGTGAATGTAAGAAGACACAGGAATTTCATTCATACAGTCACAGAGGGTTGATGATGGGAGGAATTTTAGTTATAAAAACACTTTAATGATTAATCATGAGAGGTTTGATGAACGCGGGCCGCGTGTTTTTACACGCTGTGATCGGCTGACGTCAGCAACATCTAGTAAACAGTTACAGCAATGATTAATCACATAAAAACGAGCAAATAAACATGGGATCAGTATCACGTCTCGACTGTGTGTGTGTGTGTGTGTGTGTGTGTGTGTGTGTGATGCTGAGTGGATAAGAGTGGTGTTTATTCTGTGAGCGTTAGTTATATAAGGAACAGATGAACAGGGTTTAATCAGATTAACATCGGCACAGTGAAGAGGATCTGCTTCTCCTTTTGGGAATTAAACCCATATTATATACACAAAATAAAAATCTATAAAATCTGAATTAAGATTATTCCGTGTGTAAAAAACAAAGTTAAAGAGAATGTAAAATAAATGCACTAAACTTTATTACTAATAAACTATGATAAACTTTTATTATCAACTACTACTACTACTACTACTAATAATAATAATAATAATAATAAAACACTGAGCTACTTAATTTTCTAAAGATAATAAGCAGATTTCTGGGGCTAATTTATCGTAATCGTCTGCAACATTTCTGCTGTTCGGTGTGTTTTTTAAAACTTTGTTGATTGTTTTCCTCTCACAGCACCACACGCAGTGTTTCATTCCTAAGATACTGTATGTAGATCACACTGGAACCGATTTTACATATAAATATCTACCACACACACACACACACACACTCGTTTACTTCACTTAATAACATCATCTCTGTAATAGAAACACAATTTATATTTATAAATGTGGATTTTAGAGATCTATGACATCACTGCGCTGCGGAAATATTTCTAATGAAATTTAAACTTTTTGACCTGAACAGAAGAAAAAAGTTCAATTCAGTGTCATGTGTTAGTGTGTGTTATTTAGTGTGTTACTGTGTTATTTAGTGTGTTAGTGTGTGTTATTTAGTGTGTTAGTGTGTGTTATTGGGTGTGATTTAGTGTGTGTGTGTTAGGGTGTTCGGGTGTGTTACTGAGCTGTGATTTAGTGTGTGTGTTAGCGTGTCTTAGCGTGTGTTGGTGTGTGTTGGTGTGTGAGCTGTGATTTAGCGTGTGTGTTAGCGTGTGTTGGTGTGTGAGCTGTGATTTAGCGTGTGTGTTAGCGTGTGTTGGTGTGTGAGCTGTGATTTAGCGTGTGTGTTAGCGTGTGTTGGTGTGTGTTGCCGTGTGTTGGTGTGTGTTTGTTGGTGTGTGTTAGTGGTGTGTTAAAGGAGAAAATCACACTCACCTGTTCATCAGACACAACACAATGTAACGCATACAAGAGGACAGAGTGTTAATGCTGTAATCAGATTTACACAAACACACACACACACACACACACACACACACACACACACTCCCTCAAGTTCCTTAAGCCCGAATGCAGTAATCACTGATAAATTTAGAATTATTAATACAGACACAGTGCACTATAACAACAACAATAATAATAATAATAATAATAATAATAATAATAATAATAATGTTTGTTTGTTTGTTACGCTGTAGCTGTAACATTTATCGTAGCTAACTAGCTGATGCGACATTAACATATTCAACACTTCTGCGTCTCAGCATTGCAGGAGCCATGCTAGCGTGTTAGCGGTGATGCTAACACAGCTAGCAAACAAATTTCTCAGTTCGTTTTTTTTCAGTAATCGTCTAACACATCTGGTTCTTTACACTGTTAGCCTCAGACGTTCCGCACTGCCAAAGTTGCCTAGCAACAGTGTTCCCTTCAGTTAGCATGCTAGCAAATTTTATAACTAAAGCAGCTACACACACACACACACACACACTGTAAATTATACAGTGATTAAAACTCACGCTACATTGTTTACAAACTCCATAAACTTGTTCTAAATAAGTCCATAAACATTTTTTCTACCTAAATGAAGGATAACAATAATTCAGGGATTATATATTTATATTTATTAAAACTATAATGTCAGAAAATATCAGAAAACAGTACAGACACCGTAACTTTATAAAGTATAGCATTAAAAACACTGCAAAAAAATACCAAATGCATGAAGGAGCTACTGTCCCGAAGCGTACGACACTCTGCGCTCTGATTGGCCGAGAGCAGTGCGGAATTAACAAAGGAAAGAATGTATGCGGAATAATAAAGAGCAGCTGAGAGAAACGTCTGATATCTGATTTATTTAAAGTATTTAAAGTGGGCGGGATTATTTTTATATATATGGCTTAATAAGAGTATAACTGTTTCAGATTTCCTTCGCTGTCTACGTCACACTGATATCCTCACAGTTACAGTCTGAAATGAATGGTTTAGTCTGGAGATGGCCAGCAGGGGGCGCCGCGCTGAAGCTGGAGAACTGCAGCCAGCTGCACCAGCAGAATTTAAGCTCTGTTGTAGGTTAGTTTGAGCTCACGCTTACAAATTACTAAAACGTTATAACTTAAAACTTACGTCTAAAACGTAGCAGTGTAACATCTTCCGTAAAAACACAACTACCCTGTAATTCTGTTCAAAGTTCCCGAGAGTAAAAAAAAATGTTTATAGACGACATACTTTTTGTAACAGCAAAAAAAAAAAAAAAAAGATCATAAGATGGGCCACAAATCAGCTATTTTTCGATCCGATGTCCGAGCTATCGGACTCCTCAGCTAGTGTAAAACGTCTGATCAAAGCGATATCGTTTGCAAGATACAGTACATCACATGATATTTAAAATATTTAAAAATGAAGTTAATGTAAAGGACTTGAAATTTTGCAACCGCTTCGTTATCTTTCATCGCTAAAACGGTTTGTGGCTAAAACGCAGAACAAGCGTGTGAAACACACACGAGAGACGGACCACTTTATTGTAAAGCGAAGTCGATTTGGAGTTTGTTGAAATGACGAAGTCGAAGGACAGACGTCGCTCGAAGGAAATGAAGTAAATGTTTATGTAAATGTCGAAGTAAATGCACTTCCTGTTTATGTCTGATTGTGTTTCTGATTGGCTGGTGATGATGCAATGCCTCGCTCTGTGTGACAGTTTTGATCTACGTTCACGTTACGCACTACGAATTTCACTGTAGCTTAAGCGTCTGTGGTGCAACTGAAATTCTGCACTGTGCTAGTTTTAAACTCCGCTCAGTGTGAGGACCGACTCCGTGATCGAACGTTCAGCTGGTGCAGCTGGCTGCAGGACTGTGGAAGTCACATGACGCTGATCACATGACTGAGCAGCACTTGCAGGTTTTCATCTTTGCCCCCTCGGCCTGGTTCGGGTTCGTTGCGTCTGTCAGCGGTTCCGCTTTCGTGGCCAGTAGCGGCTCTTCCTCCACCGTGGCTCCGCCCAGTGGTATTTCCTGGAACTCTGCTGCGGCGTTCGCGGAGGACGAAGCGGGACCCGGGGATTTCTGAGCACCGTTAGGGTTCAGGGCTGAAGCAGGCAGCGTGACAGAGACGGGCGGTGTCTCCACGGCGCCCCCTGGTGTTTCGGAGAGGGACTGTGGCTGTGTTCCAGCTGCTGCACTTTCCTGCTCAATAACAGCTGCTGGATCTGCGTCTGCTGTTAAATCTGTGTTTGATGCTGATTTTGTGGCCGAGTCTTTGGTTGGTTTTGTGTCAGAATCAGCGTCGGTGTTTGCACTCGTTTCCTCATCGGCGTGTGTCGTTACTTTCACTTTGCCGTCTTCGTCTTCGTTTGTCAAATCGATATCTATTTTTAGTTTTCCTTCTTCTTGCTCTGTCACTTCACCAGCCTCAGTGGACATTTCTAGATGATTCTCAACAGCTGCAGCATTCTCTTCCTCTCCTTCTTCCACTCCTTCTTTCTCTTGTGCTTCCTCTCTTTCTTCCACTCGTTCTTTTTCTTGTTCTTCCTCTCTTTCTTTCTCTAGTTCTTCCTCTCGTTCTTCCTCTTGTTCTTCCACTCGTTCTTTCTCTCTTTCTTTCTCTAGTTCTTCCTCTCGTTCTTCCTCTTGTTCTTCCACTCGTTCTTCCTCTTGTTCTTCCACTCGTTCTTCCACTCGTTCTTTCTCTCTTTCTTTCTCTAGTTCGTCCTCTTGTTCTTCCACTCGTTCTTTCTCTCTTTCTTTCACTCGTTCTTTCTCTCGTTCTTCCTCTTTTTCTTCTTCCTTTTTTTCCTCCTTTCCTTTATCCTCTCGTCCCTTTTCTCGTTCTTCGTCTCGTTCTTCCTCTTCCACTTTCACTTCCTCCCCCTCGGCTTGCGTGTCCTGGGAGTCTTCGGTCACTTCCTCTCCCTCCTCCGTGATGATCACTCTCTCTGCGCGAATGACTGCACTGACATCACCATCACCATCATCATCATCATCATCACACAAACCCTGCCCAGGCTCCGCCTCCGTATAACCCAGGAATAGAAGAGTCTCCGCCCCTTTGCTGCTGTCCTTAACATGCTGAAGAGGGGCATTGTGGGATTGCTTGTCTCGTGCAGTGCCGTTGGTGAGAGACGCGTCAGGCGAAGGGTCCGTGCTTTTCTCCTCTCCGTTTGCTGAACCTCCTGTGGAGCACAGATCAGACCGAGATCAGGGTCGTGTCCTAAACTATAATATTCACGATAATATCACTTACAAACTAGTGCACTATGTAGTGAGCAGGGTTTGATTTAGGACATGCAGCAGGAGTAAAGGAGGTGCAGGAAGAAGGACTTGAGGGCTGGTAGGTGAGTGTAGTGCAGATGTAGTGAGTTTGGTTAACGAGGAAGTAAACGAGTCTTACCACATGATAAAGTGATAAAGGAGAAGCTGGAGAAATACAGGCAGCGGGATAGAGAGAATAAACGAGAGAAAAGAGAGCAGAGTTGAATTATTTTCTCTTTTTCCCATTAAGATAGAAGCTTGATTAAGTCTAAGAACCAACAGTTATAAAGTAATATTTAAAAAAAAAAAGAGAAAAAGTTATATTTTCTTTTTCAAATAATAATAAACAGGGAAATCCAGGTTTAGTTTATTTTAGACCTGTGTAAAAGGTGTGTTAGATAAATCTCACCTGATGGAGGTGGAGTCACAGCACTCGCTCTCTGTGGGGGAGAAAGAGAGAGAGAGAGAGGGAGAGATGGTTTAAGGCTGTGAGAGAAAGTGTAATATGAAACAGATTCTGGTGTGAACATGTTCTAATGACTCACACACTTTCCTGTTGATAAGGAGCACACAATACAGTCTGGCTACGTCACATAAGTGTGACTTTACACAGGAACACAACCTCAGCAGTGACACCAGAGAAATCTTTTCGCCAGAAAAACATACAAGTGTCTCACTTTCACTCTCAGCCAGCAGGGGGCGACATTTCCCCCCCAAATACACATGAGGCCATGTTTAAGGAGGTTAAAAAAGTCAGATGCTCTACATAAACAGATTAAAAACGTGTGTAATCATTGATATGGTGAAATTTTCTGTAAGGAGACATTTATGTAGCATGTATGGAAGGAGTCTCCAGTGTCAGCGCTTTGTAACAGTCAGAGGTGAAGCTGTAACTTTAAGTTTTCCGACATCTTCAGGACAGAGGAGTTTACGCTTCTTTGCGGTTTCTCGCGCAACAAGCTGTAATCAAGTCTTATTAACTTGAAGAGAGAGAATAAAGAGACGCTGGTGAGGGAACGACTGTTTATAGCTGCTATAACGTAAGCGACAACAGGAACTCACTCATTTCAATGACACTGAATACAACTATAATAGGATAAAAAGTATGATGTGTTGTTCTTTAATAAATAAACAAATGTAATTGCTGGTGAATTGCTGTGGTGTAAGAGAATAAAACACCTGGGGAAAATAATCGACGTCAGGATGGTAACAGTAACTTCACCTCATCACACCACTGCGCTGATTACTTTCCTGTAACAGCACTCCCCCAAGTGTTCACTCTTCCACATCCATATAACGGTCTAACTACAGCGTGAACTGTAGAACAGTTACTTGTGGTACGACGGAGATCGTTAAAAACGTTTAACATTCTTTAGTGACTGGTGATTAATGAAGACTCGCCGTTACAGTTCCACAGTGCGGACAGCAGGGGGAGCAGGATTACCCACAATGCACCGCACCAGGAGCTCAGTGCCAGAGGAGATATGGTGACATTGTGTGTGTGTGTGTGTGTGTGTGTGTACAGAGGGGTGTGTGTTTCATGATCCAGTGCACAGGGTGTGTGTGTGTGTGTGTGTGTGTGTGTGTGTGTGTGTGTGCGTGTGCGTGCGTAAGTGGCTCTCACCTCGCCGTTGCCGTGGTGATCTGTGTGTGACTGGGCTGAAGTTGAGCCGTCTTCCTTATGCTTGTGTGGTTTTTCTGCGATCTCAGTTTGCAACCTGACACACACACACACACACACACACACACACACACACACACACAATCATACACACGTGTGGACAAACAGGTTTCACACACAACCCACACTTAAATGTACAGAAACACTTCAGAAAGAGAGAAATGTGAGGTTTGGGTTTAGTGTGCAGTGTTTAGTGTGTGGTGTTTAGTGTGTGGTGTTTAGTGTGCGGTGTTTAGTGTGTGGTGTTTAGTGTGCAGTGTTTAGTGTGTGGTGTTTAGTGTGCGGTGTTTCATGTCTGGATTTAGTGTGCGGTGTTTAGTGTGCGGTGTTTAGTGTCTGGGTTTAGTGTGCGGTGTTTAGTGTGTGGTGTTTAGTGTCTGGGTTTAGTGTGCAGTGTTTAGTGTGTGGTGTTTAGTGTCTGGGTTTAGTGTGTGGTGTTTAGTGTCTAGGTTCTGTCACAAATTCCCTCTCTTTTGTATCTGTTCGAGTCTTGTCTCCAGCCCTGTCCTGTCATTGGTTGTTGCCCTACTGTGTGCACCTGTACTGAGTTTATTCCTTGTTTACTTTGTGTATGTGAACCCTGCCGAGGCTTGTGTTCCTGTTTGATGGCATTCTTTGTTTCAGGTTTCTTGACTCTTGATCAGGGATCATGGCTTGCATTACACAATTACAGACTCCTTTTCCAGAGCTCATCAACAAACACTCAATATTTTCTTGAAAGAGAGAGTGAGACAGAAAGAGAGAGTGAGACAGAAAGAGAGAGTGAGACAGATGTAGAACTTACTTGTTGATGTGTGCTTCAATCTGCTGAGCTTTTGCACCCCAGAGAGGAGATTGAGGACCTGCACTGTCTGGAGAAAGTGGAGGTCCCTCCATCAACCACTGATCCCTCAGAGACTTCCTCTAAAACACAGAGGGAGAGACAGGGAGAGACATGGAGGGAGGGAGAGAGAGAGAGAGAGACAGAGAAGGAGAGACAGGGAGAGAGACAGAGAGCAAGAGTGAGAGAGAGACAGGGAGAGAGAGCATATGAGAGAGAGAGAAACAGAGATAGATAGATAGATAGATAGATAGATAGATAGATAGATAGATAGATAAAGAGAGAGAGAGAGAAAGAGAGAGAGAGCCCATCAAACATGTAATGTGTATCAAACCTCTGCTGCAATTATAGATCAATCAGAATAATTGTACACCTGTTGACCAATCACAACCCTGCTCTAACTGTAAAACAATCAGATTCATGCTCCGCCCATCTGTAAACCTGTCAACCAATTAGAACCCTGTTTCAAGTCTTGACCTGTCAGAATCTTCCTTCATATGTAGACAGATCAGAATCACGTTTGACATGTAGACCAATCAGCATCATGTTCAGCATGTAGACCAATCAGAATCCTCCTGCAGCTGTCAACCAATCAGAGCCCTGTGTTTAGTGACAGATTGTGTTTTAAGGCATGCAGTGTTATGTTTTGCACCTCTGTAACACACACACACACACACACACAACAGTTGTAACACACAGGAAAAGGAAAGTGTATGTGTGTGTGTGTGTGTGTTCACATACAAGTATTCCCTCGCTGCCTGTGTACACAACCTGTCCAGTCACATTTAACAAAGAGAAATGCAACACACACACACACACACACACACACACACACACACACACACACTTCATACTTACACACATTTCACACACAAACACTTATGCCTTGAAGCAGGTTGGGTTTATAGCGGTCGGAAGAGGGAACGCCTTTGTGGTATGGGAACAATGGGAATGCTCACACACTCACACACACACACACACACACATCAAACCAACTACACATTTCAGGAAAGAGAAATTATTCCCTAGACTTGCTTTTATATGCGCTAGTTACAGGAAGGATGTGTGTGTGTGTGTGTGTGTGTGGGAGAGAAAGAGAAATGTGTGTGTGTGTGTGAGAGAGAGAAATGTGTGTGTGTGTGTGAGAGAGAGAAATGTGTGTGTGTGTGTGAGAGAGAGAAGTGTGTGTGTGTGTGTGTGTGTGTGTGTGTAGGGGGGAGAGAGAGAGATGTGTGTGTGTGTGTGTGTGTGTGTGTGTGAGAGAGAGAAATGTGTGTGTGTGTGTGTGTGTGTGTGTGTGTGAGAGAGAGAGAGAGAGAGAGAAATGTGTGTGAGAGAGAGAGAGAGAGAAATGTGTGTGTGTGTGTGTGTGTGTGTGTGTGTGTGTGTGTGTGTGTGTGTGTGTGTGTGTGTGTGTG
>JAKKZJ010000009.1:24797618-24808911 GCA_033441845.1 Pangasius mekongensis | reverse complement strand
CTGTTTATTACTGTATCACTGTTTATTACTGTTTACTACTGTTTATTACTGTTAATTACTGTATCACAGTTTACTACTGTTTATTACTGTTTATTACTGTATCACAGTTTACTACTGTTTATTACTGTTTATTACTGTTTAATACTGTATCACAGTTTACTACTGTTTATTACTGTTTATTACTGTTAATTACTGTATCACAGTTTACTACTGTTTATTACTGTTTATTACTGTTAATTACTGTATCACAGTTTACTACAGTTTATTACTGTTTATTACTGTATCACAGTTTATTACTGTTTATTTCTGTTTATTACTGTTTATTACTGTTAATTAATGTATCACAGTTTACTACAGTTTATTACTGTTTATTACTGTATCACAGTTTATTACTGTTTATTTCTGTTTATTACTGTTTATTACTGTTAATTAATGTATCACAGTTTACTACAGTTTATTACTGTTTATTACTGTTTATTACTGTATCACTGTTTATTACTGTTTATTACTGTTAATTACTGTATCACAGTTTACTACTGTTTATTACTGTTTATTACTGTTTATTACTGTATCACAGTTTACTACAGTTTATTACTGTTTATTACTGTTTATTACTGTATCACAGTTTATTATTGTTTATTACTGTTAATTACTGTATCACAGTTTACTACAGTTTATTACTGTTTATTACTGTTTATTACTGTATCACTGTTTATTACTGTTTACTACTGTTTATTACTGTTAATTACTGTATCACAGTTTACTACAGTTTACTACTGTTTATTACTGTTTATTTCTGTTTATTACTGTATCACAGTTTATTATTGTTTATTACTGTTAATTACTGTATCACAGTTTACTGCTGTTTATTACTGTTTATTTCTGTTAATTACTGTATCACAGTTTATTACTGTTTATTACTGTTTATTACTGTGAATACAAGTTTACATCTGTTTATTTCAGTTTATTACCTTTTAATACTGTCAGTTTATTACTGTTTAATACTGTGTAAAGTATTTTTACTGTTATTTAGTTGAACTGTCATGTAAAATTCAAGCATTTCTAGTTACTTTGAGATCAGGACTGTAGCAAAAACAATACAACACTAAAATAAGGCAGCAATAATGGGACAAAAATGAACTCTCTTTCTTCTTCTTTTCATTCCTCTGTTCCGAGCATCACAGCTTCCTTGTGAGAGATGTGATTTTTTTTCTTGTGAAAACAAAGGATATGGACCAGCTCTTCTTGTCAATCCAAAATGTTATCCGTTAAAAAAAATTATATAAATAAATCCCTCAATGTGAAAATTGAAGCTGGCTTTGTTTTATGATGATACAGTTAGGAGATAAAGGTGCTACATGACACGGACAGATTTATTTTTGAACATTAGAGTCATACGGTGCTAATAACAGAGCGTGGAAGTTTCACATGTTTCCTGATTCTCTGCCCCACCGCTCTTCCACTTTTCACCTTTCCCTCTTGTTCCTTCAATTTCTTCTCCTGATGAATTCTCTTTATCGCTGCAGGACTGAGTGATTGCACAATGAGAGATTGACCGTGTTGCCGCTAGCGCAGTGTGAAACTCACTGACACAAATGTGAAATGAGAAAACAGCCAGCAGTCGAAATTAGCAAATCAAGCGCCTTGTCATATTCGCCAGCTGTAAAAAAAAAAAAAAAAAAAAAAAAAAAGATTGATTATATCACCGGGGTGGAAATATTCTCTGAAGCGAAAATACTCGCTCAAGCGCCAGACATTCAGGATTCATAACAATAATTATATTATAGCTAAAACGCAGAATGGTGAGCCAGGTCCAAATGTCTGAATTCACTTCACTGAGAAGAATGCTTTAGATTTCAATACTTTTTACTCAAATTTGATCATTGTCCTCTAGAAAAGTAAAATTCATAAACAAACCTGCTAAAGTTTTGAACCCTTTAAAATACTAAAAAGAATACTAAAGAACATTGAGAGTTTAAAAGATTAAAACATTACAGAATATTTAACTGTGGGGTATTTGTGCTTTAGTGGGTAATTAGCTGTGAGGGGTATCTATGGTTGTGGATGTATTTAGTGATGGATATTTTTTGTGGTTGAGGGGGTACGCTCAAAAAAAAGGAATTTTGCTGGACTGTTGCATTTGCTTAAGCGCAACGTATGTTTTGTACTATCTAATTTAACTTTTACAAAATGAACATGAAAAAAATCACGTAAGATTTGCTTGAAATTCGACTGCTTAGCTTTCACTTAATTAGATTTTGTCAAAATAACAAGAAATAATCAAGTACCCACGCGCTTCCTGGAAAACGATTACCTTTATCGCCATAACACGTCCCAAGATGAAGATCTGAAATAACGTAAAGAAGACACCTGAGGGAAGCCGTTGATGAGCGCGCACATGGAAAGGTAATAGCAAATTCTTTATCATCTACTTGTGAAATTAATCAAAATGCAAATAAAAGAACTGTGGCCTTAATAATATCATCTTATAGGCGGCATATTTCGGTTTTATGTTATTTGACCTAAAATAATTTTTTACTCGAGGTTAAAAGTTGGCAACGTGGCCTACACAGGATTGTGCTAGGGATGAAACGATTCATTCAGTATGTACAGTCCTTTTGGCGCAAATTAGCATCATTGCTAAATGAGATGTACGCTTGTTTTCTGTTTTCTGTATTTAACATTTGCAACATCTGCCGATGTGTGTGTGATATGCTAGTTAACTAACAAGTAGCTGACGCTAACAATTAGCTAGCTAGCAAGTTTAGACTTAGGTTAACAAACAGGCTGCTAATGTTAACGGAGCGTCGATATACTCGCAGCCTAAGCAGAGCAGCCGTCACTCGGCCTCCTTTATGTGTAAGTACATGGGAAACTGACCGTCAGTTCCACGATGGAGTGCGATGCAGCTAGATTCAAGCTGATGCTTGCAGTTGTGTGAACCGACTCTGAAGCATGAGTTTGAGTGAAGCAGACTAGACTTCAGCGTGCCATTGTGGTTGATGATAGCCACAGTGTAGAATGTACTTCAATGTCTGTTGCATCTTTGTAAATCACTGAACTCACCTCACGGATAATATTTTTTCTTTCACAGGTCCACCTTGCTATTTGCACAGTAAACACATTCAAAGGCTTGAGTTGTGTATATGGAAATATCCATATAATTGACCTTGCGTTACTCTGACAAAATGTTTTAACAGCACGAGTAACAGTTGCACACACATTTTGTTTTATTGCTATCCCTTGTATTTAAGGACACCATCATTAACAAAAATCAATAATTACAATAACATTTGGAAGTGATGATGGGTTTCCATCAAATGTTTTGATAGTGTAATAGACCATTTTACTTATATTTAGATTGCCGGCTGTAGTTTTATTTACGTGACTAATGAACTTTATGTATGTTACAGGGATAATTGGTATGTGGAGTTGTAAGGGTTGCACAGAAACTGTATCAAGTAGGTCCAAGCTTTTGCATCACTACAAGTTAAAGCATCCTCATTTTGGACGTAGTTCTCTCTTTCCATGTACATACCATCACTGTCCATGGACATTTAAGACATGGAATGCACTTATAGTCCATCAAAGTAAAATTCACTCGGCAGAGGACACCCGTAAACAGACAGCAATATTCAGCTGCCACCTTTGCGCTTGTGGTGATTTAGCACCAGAGAGGGATTATTTTGCTCATATAAATGCACATCTCAAAAGACATGAGACTTGTCATCTGTATGTTTTTAGGCTGTGACTTTAAAACCAACATTTATTGCACATTTAAATCACACAAAAATCGAAAACACTGCCATCACACATTGATTGATTTTAAAACTGGAGTTGTTGTAAGTAGAATATCATCTGTGAATGAATTGGTGGCCTCTAGTCAGGACTTTGTAGAGCAGCCAGATATTGCCATTCCATCAAATAGTCACTGTCAAACAGAGGATTTGCATAAAATCATAGAGCAAAGATTTGCAGCTGCCTTGCTAAAGTTGGAGCATTTGTCCATGTACCAAGTACGGCTATTGATGTATTTTTAGAGGAACTTCATCATCTGATTTGTTCTGCACCCGTTCCATTATCTTGTGACACTGTGAGTGACATCTTTCAACAGAAAAACCTCTGTTTGTCGATGAACTTACAAAAAGAGATACGGTTCATGCAGTTTGCTCTGGTAATCCTGTGCAAAGGTCTATACAAAAAGGAGGTCCTCTGAGTACAGTATATCTGCCTAAGCAGTACTACAAGAACAACTTTGGTGTTATAGAGCCAGTTGAGTACATTCTTGATTCTAAGAACAAAAGCAGTTTCCAATATGTTCCAATATTGAAGTCCTTACAGCAGCTGTTAAGTAGAAGGGAAATTATTGATAAAGTTACTGAGGGACATCAAAGACAGGAAAGCAAATGTTCTGTAGTGTCATATCTGAACAGGTCCTCAACAGATGGTTGCCTCTTTACGGAAAATGGTTTCTTTACTGGAGAATGGTCAAGGATTATCTTAAGTTTTTATGTGGATGATTTTGAAATCTTTAACCCCCTTCGGCACCTCACGTAAGAAACACAAGCTTTGTGCCGTTTATTGGGTATTAGCTAACTTGCCTCCAGGGTCTCATTCCTCGTTGTCATCTATTAATTTGTCAGTTTTGTGTAAAAGTGATGACGTTAAAACCTATGGTTATGATAAAATCTTTGAACCTCTTCTAGAAGACCTGAAAACTCTGGCGGGGCAGGGTGTTTATATCCCGCTGTTAGGTGAGTCAATTAAAGGCACAGTACACAGTGTAGTGGCTGACAACCTAGGATCACACAGTGTTGCAGGATTTACGCAGAGTTTTTCTGTGGAATACTTCTGCAGATTTTGTACAGGAAAAAGAAGCGATATTCAGGTACATTCTGTTGCATCAGGTGCTTTCACTTGGAGAACTAAAGACAAAACAAGCGCAAGATTCAGGAACAAATTGTTTTGGAGTGAAAAAGGAATGTGTCTTCACAAAATTTTTTTTCTCATTTTCATGTCATCTTTGGCTATCCACCTGATCTTCTCCATTATGTTTTTGAGGGTGTAATCCCAGCAGAGCTAGCTCATTGCTTGACTGTGCTTATATCCAAAAAGTATTTTATATTAGTTGATCTGAACAATGCCATTCTTAAGTTTTCCTACAAATGGACTGACAAGACAAACAAACCCCATGTAATGTCCCAAAGTTTTTCCAGCACAAAAACAGTGGGAGGAAATGCTCATGAAAACTGGAGCCTGCTCAGGTTCTTGCCTTTTCTGGTTGGGCCAATTGTACCTGAAGATGAGCCTGCGTGGCTTGTTCTCATGGATCTGAAGGACATAACAGAGCTTGTTGTTGCCCCTGTACATAGTGATGACTCGCTGGCCTTTTTTTAGAAAGTAAAATCATAGAGCACAGACAGAGATTCAAAGAGTTGCTCCCTGACATCAAGCTGATACCAAAACACCATTATTTACAACACTACCCCCAGATGATTAGGCTTCTTTAAGCAAGTTATCAGACATACAAGGTGATTCAAGAATGTCCCGCTCTCACTGGCCTCAAAGCATCAGATGATGTTTGCTTACCATCTGAGCTCTCCATGTCTGAGCAAGTCTGACCTAGAGGTCTCAGCTGTATCGACTCTGCCAGTAGACTTACTCAAAGAAGAGAGAGCGCAAGTCATCAAGCAAAAGGTCTCTCACACAACAGAGGTTCACCTTGCACAGTGTGTAAAAGTCAAGGGCATAACCTATAGGAAGGGAATGATACTGGTCCACAGGTCTGTAGGTGGATTGCCTGAATTTAGTAAAATTGACCAAATCTGTATTTTACAAGAGAATGTATTCTACTTTGTCAAAAAGCTCTGTGGTTGGTCCAGAGAGCATTATAGAGCCTTTGAACTCAACACAGCACCCACAAGAAGTTTCACTCTTGTGACAGTCAGTAAACTTCTTGATACTTATCCACTAGCTGACTACAGGATTGGAGCTACTCGCATGGTGACTTTGAAAAGGCATATTGAAATACAAGGTGGGCTAGCAACTGCTACTTTGTCTACTTTGTTAAAAGGGAAATTCAACCTGCACCATATTTGCAGATGCTTTTCTAGATAAGTAATTGAAAAGTAGGCTTTAACCTCTGAAATTTAAATGTGAAACAATGGATATCTGATTTATAATCTTTTTGTATTTTATGTGTTTGAGCAGAATAAAACAGCGGTGAAGATGGGAACACCTTTGATCCTTAAGATCATCCTGACCAATGGCAGCTCTCAGAGGTTGACACTTTCTTATGGACTACCTGCATCTTTTGATGACCTTATGGTTGAAGTAAAGACACAGTGTGGACTTCAAGGCAATTTTAAACTTCAGTTTATGGATTCCTTGTTTGGAAATGATTTCCTTAACCTTACTTCAATTTCAGAAGTCCAAGATAAAGGCACACTTAAAGTAATTGATATGTCAAGACCCATCCCTATGGAGCATGATGAGAGGCCATCTGATCATAGTCAAGTACAGTGACAACCATTCAGCTTTTCCTCTGCAAGTGACCATTCGTTCCTGTCAGATGGATTTTAGATACAGATATACTGTCTTTGAGTGAGTCTACTAGCTCACGAGTTTCTTGGCCTGCTATTTTTCATGTGCCTAAGTTTTCCTATGATGCTGAATTACAACTTCAACAGGCAAATGTAACTTATATTCAGAATGGCACTGTACTTGCTCCAGATCCCAAGCTGAAGTCAGCCATCCTTAATGGTTTAGAACAGGAAATTGTTCAGTATAAAATGTATGTCAGTGATAATGAGATGGAACAGGTAGCCCAGAGTCTTATCAAGACACATCCTTGTTTGACTGAGGAAGGGTCTGGGACTGGATGTGGCGGATGGAAAATCAGTTTGAAATACAAACTGTCCAATTACCGCACACACCTGAGAAAACTGGGCTGTCCAGAGGTTTCAGTGAACTCTTTGAAAAACAAGCCTGCAGGAAGGCGCAGTTGGAATCAAAAAGGCAAAGTGAGCAGAGGTTAACTTTTGCCCAACATACCCATCAACAGAAACTGAGGAGAGTCTGGAGGCCATGCAGAAAAGTCTACTTCTAGATGTAAAGAAGAGGAGCAGCAAAGAGGTTGTGAAACTCAAGATGGAAAGGACTTTCGCACACAGAAGACATGAAGTTGTTCGTGATGCACCAATGGTGGAGGATTTCATGGCATGGTGGCCTGCTCTGTTTGAAGTCAGTGAGGTAAGATGTCAATTATATTAGATTTTACATCTTTGTTTTGCTGTTGAGTACACTGGCTAACTGCTAATGTCAAGTACTGTAATATTCATCTGTGCTTTATCTCCCTCCTACACTATCTCAGTTGTGTGACTGTGTCTGACTCCCAAATGATTACCATCTGGGTCTGATTTCTTTGTCCATTATTACATTTTTAGATCAATGCAGAATTCAAGAGAATTACCACTGTCCCACTTCAATCTAAGTTCCTGTCTCAGCTGGACCTTTACTCTGACAAACTGATGAGATTGTTCAAAAAGAAAGGAGGACAGCTAGGGGAAAGACTCAAAAGAATCAATGCTCAATTGGCTGATGTAAGTGATTCACACGCTCATTAGAATTTAACAGCTTTTTAAACTATGAATATTTCTAGAATTGTAGAGAGGATATATTAGTTGCCATTTATTACATTGGCAGGGACGGCATACAGATAGTACAACAAACCAGGGAGTACAACAGTGCATTTATTTTTTTAAAGTATCTCTTGTAACTTAGGTGCATCTTTGTCTCATGGTGTGTCTTTTATGTCAGTCTACTTCCTACATGAACATAGGAAGTAGATGAAAGCAATGCTAGTAAAAGTGTCCATATGTGCTGTATTAAGACACAAAGAATTTTTTTTCAGTGTAATGATGTAGATGCTGGATAAGTATGTATCATTAAAGGACTCTGTATCTACATGGGCGAAGACCCAGAAAACCTGATACAGGAATATGTGGTATGTACAGGAATCAGTGCTTACTTCACCCCTTATCTCGCACTCCACTTTTGTTCTCCCACTTCCTCAACTGAAATGACTCTTTTTTTTTCTTTTGATAAACTTTTAACTGATCTTTTTTCATACGTTTTATAACTTGCAAAATCAGTAGTGTTTATTGGTTGCCGGTTAAAATAGCTTAATAAATTTGAAACATGACTTTCAATTGGCTGGTTGAGAAGGACAATTACTATATTTATAATTACTTTCAATAAAGAAGGTGCTCCTGTCACACTTTGTTTTACATATGGATCCTAAATGTCCTCACAAAGAACAAAGCAGTCTGATGCACTTGTTGCACCACCACATCACACAGTCTCCAGTCTTCTTCCAGTTGTCCAGTAGGTAGTAAGTCTGCCATGTACAGTATGATATAAAATTTGACAATAGGCCACTTTGATTTGGTGGTGCTTAGTCGGAGACAGGTTTTTGGACTCCATTGAGTTTTACATGATATCTTGTCTGTTTTGTACAGGGCATGGATGAAGATGCCATCAAGGAGGCCATTGAAGACACCACTGTTGGAATTTATGTTCTCAAAGAATATGCTTCAAATGATGAACCAAATGACATTGGAATTGTACTTGAAGGCATCAAGGTGTTGCAGTGTCTGGATAATGCAGCATTAGCTGTGGCTATGCTGTTCGGACTGATGTATGCTCTAAATCTCAGCTACCCTGCCAAACTTCGCTACACCTTTGAGGTTGTCCAAAAGATTTTTATGGAACTGAATGGACGTGAACTTTCTAACAAAGCACAAACTCTGAAAAACAGACTAGTTCAATGAAAGAGTTACAGAGTCTGAACTTTACCATAACTAGATGGAGGTAAAGATTTCATAAACACTTTAATTGTTCTTAAAGGCATTGCTATATTATTTGCACTTTTTTGTGAATCCACTGTAAGTTTTCTTTTATGAAGCCATTATGTTAACAGGTTTGTAACATTTTTGGTTTGCTAAGTCAGTAAAACAGTTTGTTTTGTATTTGCTATATTGAATAATCTTGACAGCAGCTCATTCAGGGTTATTCCTTAGCAAAGTTTGTTTACACAGGGTTGTCTTTTTTAGTCTTTTTAAACCCATTTGAAATGCTTCAAGCACTGTGAAATTAGGTAAGAGTTCTAATGTAACCTTTATAACAATGCTCCTTTTGCCTTATTCACTTGTTTGTGATGCCATGTTTGGTTTATTTCAGTGAAATAATTTTTCTTCAGAATTCACTTTGTAACACTTCACACTTGCATTTGGCTGTGACAGTGCGTTATACTTGGACTGAAAGAAATGTATGGTTTGCAAAGTTAATGCTCAATATAGCATGTTTGTATAAAGACCTGGCTCCGCCTTTTTTGTCATTGACTTAGTATTTTCCATTGATTGTTTTCTATTTGCACACACTTAAATTAAATATTTTGGTTTAACAAGCAAAAATTGTGTAATTTGTCCACATTTTGATGATGTGGGACCGATGTATGCATTAAAATCAAGTAAATTCCAAGGATTACTTTTTTCAGTGTATTTAGTTGTTGTTTGTTTTTTTTGCAGTTGAGAAGGTGTTTAGATATGTGCAGAGTTTTGAGGTTATGTGAGTATATAGTTATTGGGTTTTTGCAGTTGAAGGGGTATTTAACTGTGTTTGTTTTGCAGTTGAAGGGGTATTTATTTATGGGGTATTGGCATTTGAGGGGTATTTAGTTATGTGGATTTTGTGGTTGAGCTGGGAATTATCTATGGCTGAGGATGTATTTAATTATGTCATATTTTGTGGTTAAAGGGTTATTTAGTTATTGGGTGTTTGTGGTCGTGGTTCTGAGGGTATTCAGTTATAGGTGTATTGGTGGTTGAGGTGCCAAGTAGGTTTTTTTAGTTGAGGGAGTGCTAATGGTTGAGTGGGTGTAGAGGGTATTTGTGGTTGAGAGGATATTTATAGGTGCATTTGTGGCTGAGGGGTATTTAATTACAGGTGTATTTGTGCTTGAGGGGCATTTTGTTATGGGGTATTTGAAGTCAAAGGGCATTTGATATTGAGCAGGTATTAAGCTGTGGAGGATATTTGTGGTTGAGGGGTACTTAGTTATGGGGGTATTTGTAGTTGATCGTATATATTTCTTTTGGTTGAGGAGGTAATAGGGGTTCTTTAAGGGTTCATTGGATAATTAAAGACTCTTAGCTTCCAAAAAAAGAGTTCTACTTAGAAATCTTTTTGATTGGAAAACACTTTAGAAACTTTACGAGTTCCACCAAAGAGACAAAGAACTGAGGTGTAGAAGCATAGCATTCACATGCTGACCAGAAATTATCAACAATTGTACAGAATGGAGAACTAAACAAGGCTCTCATGTAATAACCTGAAATAACCTGTAATGACCCTATTCATCCTATTTTACCTGCTAATGGCTGAGCTGATCTCCTCCAGACGTCGCGAGTCATTAGCGTTCTCCAGTCTCGACAGAGTGTCCATCCTCTTCATGATGACCTCCAACATGTCGTTGATTTTCCTCAGGACACCTCGGGACTCCACACCTCCAAACACTACACACACACACACACACACACACAGCTGTAAACACATTTTTTTAATGTGCAATTAATAATAATTTTTTTTTTTTTATTCAAAGTGTATTCAAATTTGTGCAGAAAATTGCAGCGATTTTAATAATCCAATGTGAAAATGCATTTCAGCAAGTGCCCTTAACCCTCAAATTTTCAGACCCTGAATACAATTTAATGTATAAAAGCAACAAATAGTACATAAATAAGAAGAAATAAAATAAAATGGTTAGTTTGCTTTATTATCTTTTCTTACATAACTAATTAATTAATTGATTACTTAATTATAAATTATTTATTTACTAAGGTTTGATTAAACAGCTTAATAAGCTGTAGAGGATATTTGTGGTTGAGGGGTATTTACTTATGGGGTATTTGTACGTGAGGCTGTATTTGTGGTTGAGGGGTATTTGATTACAGGTTATTTGTACGTGAGCCTTGAGAGTATATTTAGTTATGGGTATTTGAAGGTGAGGATGTATTTATGGTTGAGGGGTATTTAGTTATGGGGTATCTGTAGGTCAAGCTGTATTTATGGTTGAGGGGTATTTAGTTACTGGTTATTTGTATGTGAGGCTGTATTTATGGTTGAGGGGTATTTAGTTACTGGTTATTTGTACGTGAGGCTGTATTTGTGGTTGAGGGGTATTTAGTTATGGGGTATCTGTAGGTGAGGCTGTATTTGTGGTTGAGGGGTATTT
>JAKKZJ010000009.1:24730534-24745423 GCA_033441845.1 Pangasius mekongensis | reverse complement strand
TATTTCTGTAAAGCTGCTTTGTGACAATGTCCATTGTTAAAAGCGCTATACAAATAAAACTGAACTGAACTGAACTTAAACACTAAAAACTGTTAATTACCCCTATGTATGGAGCCTTTTGGGACACCATGTAGATTAGAGCTTGCCTTTATGGTTTTGTGATTGAGCATCAGCAAGAACATTATATATTTTTTTAATGGTGATCCTATTTCCTCCCAATTTTACCAAAACTCATCCACTTATTAGCCAGCTCTCCCTTATTACATGGCAGATATAGGGTAGGGTGACGTTTATCACATGCTTCCTCCAAGACACATGACGCCAGCCAACCACATCTTTTCAAACTTCTGCTCATGCTGCATCACATGGCTGTGTAATACACTCAGATGAGAATACTATCTGCCCACATACATGATCTCACAGATGCCCATGATTGTCTAAGCATTGCTCTGATTGATAGAGGAAAGAGTATGCCCCTCCCACCCAGAGAGCATTGCCAATTATGCTCCCTTGGATTCCCTGCCACAGATGACTATGGCAATATAAGGCATGATTACTTTGTAAAATGTTATAGCTTTACTGTTCTAGGCAGATTTATAAGTTTTCTGTACATGTGTATGAATGATGATTGTGTTTTTTTTTTGTAAAGTGAATGAGCATGTAATCATAGTGTTTGGCTTTGTGTGTTGAAGCTTGTTACCCAGGTAAGGCCTGATGAGTCGGTAATATATCCTGGCATTGCTGCGTTGTCTGCTGAATGAGGAGTTGCCAATAGTGTAAAGAGCAGACTTCTGTTGAATGGAACATGAGGACAGATCCAGAGTGTTTGCATTCCTGCAAAGTGAAAAAATATAACATGATCCACTATGTTGTTTTTTTAGAACTATTTTGCTAGATTCCTGAACAGAGCAACCAAACTAATTTCCCTACTGATAAAAATGTAGCTCTACAAGGAAACAAACAGAACCACTTAGGACAAAGGACATTTTCTAACAATTTTGAATTCTATCCACTTCCCAACAAAATGGAAACTGTTTTAAAATGTAAATAATTCTTTTTAAAATGAAAATAAGTAAGTCATAATGAGGATGAGCTATGAGCTGGTTTTTAGCATACTCTCTGTTTTTTCTTCTTTTGAGGTAGTTAAATAGGTTTGTAGGGCTATGGTTTTGGTCCTCAGTCTGCTAATCTTGGTTTGCATATTTTACAAATAGTTGTTTTTGTACCCTCTTTGTTGTGTAAAAATCCAAACCAGTTTCAAATAACTGATGTTGATCTTTTTAAGCACTAACTGCTCCATCTATTCAGCCTACAGTATCAGACGGACCCCACAGAACACCACATAGAGACTCCTCCAGACATGGTGGTACACAAATGCCCCTACTGGCTACCTGAACACAAAAAAATGTTTTAAAAAAAGGTTTAGGGATGAACTCAAGACTATGCTTGACATGAGAGTAATACAGGAGTCCCACAGTGATCAGAGTAGCCCCATGGTCTTGGTGCGCAAGGCCAATGGGTCATTCCGTTTTTGTGTGGACTTTAGAAAAGTCAACATGGTGTCTAAATTTGACGCATACCTGATGAGATGCATTGATGAACTGTTCAATTGGTTAGGCATGGCTCACTTTTATTCGACACTGGATTTAACCAAGGGGTATTGGTTAAATCAAGGGGTATACATGAATTTGTCACCCTTCTGTTTGTTTTTTTTTTGGACATTTCAATGTGTCATGGACAGAATACTCTGCCCACACAGTGCCAATGTTGCTGCTTATGTAGATGACAGTCATTTATAGCAATGATTGGCAGCAGCATTTACAACATCTAAGAGCTGTCCTGGGATCCTTGAGATGGGAGGGCTCACAACAAATCCAAAGAAGTGTGAGAATGCATGGGTGGAAATACAGTATCTGGGCCATAGGCAGGTATGTCCCAAAATTGATAAGACAGCAACAATGGGCAGGCCTGCCCAAGACCCAAGACCAAAAAGGCTGTGAGGGGCTGGCTATTATTGCAGGTTTGTACCTAATTTTTTGGACATCACCAGCCCACTGACTAACCTCACTAAAAAGGAGCACCAGATCCGTTCCAGTGGACGGAGCTGTGCCAGCGGGCTTTTTGCCAGGTAAATGTGGTTTTGTGTATGGGCCCACTGTTGCATTCTCATGACTTTTCTCTCCCTTTTGTTCTGCAGCCTGATGTGTCAGGTGGAGCTCTGGGGGCTGTTTTGTCCCAGGTGATCATGGGACAGGAGGGGTGTTGGCTGCAGGCTGGATGGCTCCCCAGCCTGAAAAGGGTGGTGGAGGTATGTGGCAGTGTGTGCGTGGTCGAGTGTCAGCTGTTGACGGAGAGAAGGTGGGTTGAACTGTCAAGTAATGTGTGATGATTCTCACCTGTGTGGGATCATAGCAAATTTGTTTGTGGCCCGGAGAGAGAGAGCTGAGGTGAACTTGGGCATGTGTAAATGTGTAAAATGCTGACAAGCACTCACAGAAAAAAATTAAAATAAAAGAAGCACGAAACTTTGTAAAAAGTCACCTGTCTCCTGTACAATGTGCACTCATTTTGGTCTCCAAACTGACTCCAGACTTTAAAATAAGAATCTGTGTATTTAGTGTGTCTATATTTGACATATATATTTGTATGACTGTGCATATATGTGTGTACTTACTTCAAGTTCTCAGAAGTGATATTTTCCAGTACACTGACATCCAAAGAACAGATGTTGGAACCAACTGCATTTATTTCAGCAGTTCCCAGAGTGTGATTAGCCATGCTCAGATACCTTGTAATCACTGCATTACTCTATAAAACACATGTTAGATTCTTAATGTCACTAGCTCTTTTTAACAAGGAATCTATAGCCAGAAGTCATCATCTGATGTGATCTACTGTACCAGATGTACATCATAGTTCTCTTTCTCTCTCTCTCTCTCTCTCTCTCTCTCTCTCACACACACACACACACACACACACACACTTCTTCTTTATTACCATCTCTGGTGCCCAGTTTCCATTATTTGAGTTCATCAAAGAGGACAGTGTGTCAATTATTGTTATCTTCCATTTGCTGATGTCATCAATTGTAGCCACACGAGACGTGGAGCCCAGTAGCTGTAGCACACTGTCATTAAGGCCTGATGGGTAGATCTACAGCAAACACACAAACACACATTACCAAATCAAACACCATATACAACCTAACAACTGTTCACAATCTCCTCTGTCCTACAGCATTTATAAGTCCAGTGTTCAGTGCTGCTGACCTGGTTTAACTTGTTCAGAATGACAGTCTGGAAACTGGTGTCCACCACTTTCTCAGTGATGGCTGCCAGGTTGTCTTGCAGGACAGTGATATTCAAACACAAATCAAACTGAGTGGAGTCATATCCCACAGGAAATGATGTGTCTGCAATTGTCACAGCTGTGATGTTGCCAGTGGTGCATACTGTTAGAGCCAGAGAGAGGGAAACAATTCACATTCAGCGCTGAGATACACAGAGCATGCACTGCAATCCTAGACTGTCCCTGATGTCTTTTTGATTTTGCATTATTAAAGACCACCTTTAATAACAAAATCACCTCATTGTGTCTGGGTATGTCTTTATGCTTTAAGCACTGTTACCTGCAGCACGAAGGACTCTGGACACTTCGGAGTTGCATTCCATAAAAAATTTCCTCAGTTTCTGTATCGGAGTCTTTTGATTCCTCAGGAAAGGCATGAATTTCGTGAAAAACGTCTTTTTTAGATCCTACAAGAAAATTACACAACAATTCCAATCACTGGGGAATGTCTATTCTAAATAAAATGTTACATAAACATAGAAAAATTGGAGGTAAAAAAGATAACAAATGTTAGCAAAATGACAGCAAAAAAGCTAATGTTTTTAAATACATTAAAGTTTTAATTTGGTAAAGATTTACATACAGAGCTGAACTGTTCCCAGAAGTCTGATTTGAAATAGAGAGGCAGGATGCTCAGCTGTTCCAGAGTCTGCGCATTCCACTTTAAAGGATTACTGATTAATGACAAATCAGTCATAAAAAATAAAGTTTTTATGCATATTTAACACAATACAATACAATTATATATTATATATATACACATACATACACACCACTTTATTTAAGACATGCAATTAAAGCTTGGTCTTTACAAAAGATTCATCACAGTTAAAGTTATGCAGCTGTTTGCACCAGTTGAAGGCAAGTACCATCATAGCCTAATTTGAATTAATTTGAAATGGCCAATAAGTCTGAGTATGAAATATAAAAAAAATTATGGTTGCACCAAGTAAGTTTCAACATATCCTTAAATTATAATGTAAAAAAATTGCACAGTCCTGCTAGTAGTGTAATGTTTGCTGTAATTAACACATCTTAGTGATTGTGTTAAACAATGTTGTGTAAAAAGAGCATTTACGCCCATATTTGTATTTTGTTCGGAGGATTTCTTCATGTGAATAGTTTCTTCATGGTCTATGATAACTAGACATGTATACCTCATAGAAATTCAGTTTCTATAATGGAACATATTATAGGTGTTATAAGACTACAAATCGGCTATTTTTTTTATCAGCCAGTGTACCAAGCTCTTTAAATCTGTATTGCAATAAGTCATCAAACTGAAATAATGGCAAGGTACACCACAAAAAAGTTTACATTAATATAATATTACATTGTTGTTCAGTGTATTCAAATTGGATTAAGTTTGTAGGGGTTAGTTGTTTTTCATTGTTTTGTTTATTGGTTATGTCTCAACACATTTCAATCATGAATGTACAGTGGGGTCCAAAAGTCTGAGACCATTAGTGAAAATGCTTCTTCTTGACATTCTTTTTCAATTTAACGCAAATGTTTTAATTACAGATGATATTATCAGCAACAACTTAAGTGAAATGTACAATCCTAAAAATATTTACATGAATTTCAGAGTTTCTTAGTATTTATTATATTCCCTTTTTGCTTTAATGACAGTATGGACTCAAACCCATGCTTCAATAGAAGAGATAAGGAAAATCAGACCTTTTGTAAAAAAGGAGTTAGCGTAGTCAATATCACAAATGTGCTTACATTTAAATAGTGACCTAGAAATTGTGCAACATTCCTTTTTTGTTTTAGGATTTTAAAAATTCTAGAACTTTATGTTTATTTCCAGTTTTAAATTTTTAAAAATCCCAGTTTTTCAATGTGGTTTCAAACTTTTAGCCTTCACTGTAAATACTGTTTATATTGGATCATGTTTGATTGGCTGGTGAAGGTGAAATATAGCACTCTCTGTGACAAAGTTTTAATCTATGATCACCTTACACAATACTAGTTACATACATTAAGTATCTGTGGTGCAACCGAAACTTAGAGGAGTTTTAAACAAACTCCTCTCAGCTTATGGTTTAGAATCAACCCTAACTTACAATAACACTTACATTCAGCTGGTGTAACTGGCCACTGAACCTTTTGTTGTTCTATTTTCAGATTGTGTATTAACCTCTCACTCTCACCCATAAGCAGTGTTCCCACTGAGGAGCAAAGACTGTACAGCGGTGATCTGAGAGTCAGAAAGGTCTCCACAGTTCTTCAGTTTCTCCAAAATGAGAGGGTGAGAGTTCTGGATGTAAGAGGAGTCCAGTGTGCAGGCCATATTCCCTAGAACCTCCACCTGATCCCTGGTCAGACTCACACCAGATATACCCTACAACATCAAGCAGAGGCTGATTTCTAATGTATGTAGGTGTGTATGTTAGTGAGCTGTCCTGTGTGAATTAAGTGAACGAGTCAGTTGCGTGTGTGAATTGTAAGGATTACTCTGTATTAAATTATTAAATTACATCAAAATTTTTATTGGCTATAAGATAGCATCTTGTAACATTAAAGGACAGGGACATGCAATTTAAATGCCTTGCACATAAGATAAGACGTGTGCAAGGTTTTTGAAATTTTTTATTCTTTTTCTCTTTGCAGTTGGGCTTCTGGGTCTTATAGTATTAAGAGTTCAAATGTTGCTATGTTTTTCAAAGCATTTCAGTTCCAATAATCAGTGCATGGACTATGAAATATTTTTTTCTACTTTCTGTGTTATAAGTAATTGTACAGTTTGTATCTGTGCTTATTACCAGGCATTCCCGTGCATTGTTGAACAGGGTGGCCGCTTTGTTGAGGACACTGGAAGGAACAAAGAAATCTGCTCTTCCCAAAGCAGTGAAATATGATCTGCAATTCCCTTGCTTCACTTTGTCATAGCTAATCATTACACACACACACACACACACACACACACACACACAAGTAAAGCATTACATATAACATATAAAACAATTCCACAAAAAAATCCAAATATGCAACATAGCAACCAATACAGATGAATACAGTGTGCATTTTATTTTACACACCTGTAGTAGAGGAGCATGTCAGAAGGGACATCAGTGAAGTTCTCAGAGTCTTCTTTCATGTTGTTGTACATGCAGGTCAGCTACAACAGAGAACATCTTGAATTATACACTGTTACATTCAGCATCCATTTTACTTTACTTCAATTTACCACACCACTCTCATGGCATCAATAACTTCAAACAATCTAAAAAATGTTTAACATGTATGATGCATGACGGTTTCAGAAAACTGTTGCTACACCAACATTTGCCCTTATTTATCAGAAGTTCTCCCATGGTTAAACCTAGCTGGCTAATGTAAGATAACATGACAGACAGTGTATGTAACTTGCTAAAAAGTGTTAGCTGATTAACAAATTAACCAGCAATATGTCTACAGGAAACAAATTTTAACTGTTAATGCAAAATGCAAAGTTACTGTTACCTCCCCGGAGATTTTTATAGCTGTTCTTTTTATTAACAGCACATCCCCAAGAGTTTTATTTTTCTTATGGCATGGCAATTTGCCAACAATTACAATTTTTATTTATTAATGAAAGACACATCAAACTTTTTATCCATTTAGAATTACATTTAATGTTGTGGAACATCAGTGAAACAAGTTAGTTCCTGTTCTCACTGGCAAATAATTTTAATATATAGCATCTGCTTTATAAGCACCTGTGAATGAACCATTACATAGAAACAATAACACATAAGAACAAGCAGATTAATATAGACCTGTAATCTGCCTTTCAGCTGACACTACATCATAACTATGCGAGGAAATAATAGAAAATTAATCCTGATCAGATTTTAGAATTCATCTGCAATGTGGTGTTGTACATTTTAAAGCATGAATAATCTTGAACAACCTGACATAAAACAGGTGTATTAAAATGCTCAACTGCTAGCATTCATGATTAAAATGAACTCATTCTGGAAGAATATCAGAATGTATGTACCTGAGCCTCTTTCAGGAAAACCTTGTCTCTGCCTGCACGTGGTCTACAGGCTTTCACTAGATCTTTGATTTTCTGCTGTGGGAGAGTCTGAACTGAACTGCAGGTAAATCCCTGCAGTACTGATGCTGACAGACTGTGGGGGGGAACCAAGACACATACACAAACACACAAACACACATACACACACTTGAACACCTCGATTTTCAATACCAAAAAGATATGCAATAAACTAATATATTATAATGCTTAGCTGGACATGTACAGCTGTTGCTCACACACTGTGGACTTATTCTGGTAGTATATATTTATATAATGAAAAAAATGTGTATAAGAATATGTGTTTTTAACTTACTTTTCTGGATTATCACTGGCACTGGTCACTGCACCAAAAAACATCAAAGCCTGGTAAAAAAAAAAAAAAAAAAAAGAATTCAACAGTTATTAATTTTTACACATGACTCCACAAGCATTACATGTCTTAATGTGTAAGACAAAAGCAATTTATATGTTCTATTGTTTGAAATCCTTTCTAAAGTATTTAATTGTGTGTATGTTCTGTTACCTGTTCATGACTCCAGCTCTTGTTATTAACAAGTGAAACCTCAACAGAGCTCAGAGATGACAGTAGAATAACTGGGATATACATGACCAGTGCTTCCGGGACATTCTCTATCACTTTGGTCTGGTCTACAGAGATGATCTGGAAGAATATACATGTGTGTGTGTGTATGTATATATAATTATTTATTATGTGTATGTATATATAATTATTTATAAAACTTGTGATAGAATATGGCATATACGCATGTGTGATTGCGAGATGTGAGTACCTGCTGGACATAGGTTTCTTGTAGAATAACTGGTGCTGACAAAATATTATTGATGAATGTTGGATTCTGGGATAAAGACAGAAGCTGAGAAGATGGGATGCTGGAGATGGTTGCAGAGGGAACTCCTTCAATTAGTGTGCCCAGAGATAACAAAGAGGAGGCATTGCTAATCTGTTAACCAAAACAATAGCCAATCAGATTACAGCTCAACAAATATCCAACCTCATCCAAATCCAAAACTCAACCTGAAGATCACCTGTTCTCTTAAGTGCATGCTATATTTACACCATATAGGAGTTGCAACCTTCTTTAAACATACCCCATATTTCAGGGGGATGAAATTGAACTTGACAAATGACTGCTTAGTTGCTTGGTCTTCTATGTAGTGTTGCATCATTATGAACATTCATAAAAATGTGTGCTAAGAAAGGCATTTGATTCTGGATGTGGAATTTGCCTCTGGAATCTGTCCAGATGGCTCTTGAGAAAGGTAACTGAAAGGTGATATTTCTCCACTCAAACAAAGTGCGTATTCGGTTCTACTGAATGGTGTGAATAAAAAAAAAATCTGTGGCACCTGACAGGAAGACACTCCCATATTATAGAAACATTTTTGTGTTGGGTAGTGTGCAGTGTACACTCACATTTAAGCCTGCACTAATGATGCTCTGGATGAGGGCATTAGCTTGGCCCTGGTTCCAGCCACTGATGTTACTGAGTGTAGGCAGAGCACTGTTTATCACACTATAGGGGGCAGAACTTATCTGGCCAGCAGTCAGGCCCACACTCTGGCTGCCAAGCAGCTGAACTGTAGATGCCGACAAAGTAGGAAACTTCGCCACAAGTGTTGCTGTGATCTGAGAGAAAAGGAGGATGGGAAACTTACACTGTTACAGAATGATTGATTAGACATGCTCATTCAAATGGTAGAAAATCTGGTACCATTAATGGGATTGGTAATCAAAATGGACTGATCACCTCTGGATTGGTTTCACTGCAGAATTTGTTGATGCTCGACAGAATGGTCTGACTCTCTGCATCTCCAAGAGGAACAAACACAGAGCCAGGAGCTTTACAGAGAAGTCCACCTGGTAATCTGCACACAAACACACACATACACACAGAGTCTGATCAGCGTATACCTATATACATAACAAAGATGAAGGACTTGCACCTGATATTTCCTGTTAATCAAGAAACCATGTATTACACCATTTTTCCAAGCTAAACATTAATTTCAGTTTTTGTTGTAGTCTATAGTGCAGCGGTGTATTAATGTTGACCACTAGTGAAAATGCTCTGAGAGCACTAGTGAAAATGCTTCAATTTTGCATTCTTTTCTAATTTAATACAACAATTTTTTTTACATTACATTAATTTACAAATTAAATTATTTACAACGACTTGAGTGAAAAGTAAAATCTTTATTTTAAAGTTCCCTCCTTCTACTGACAAATAGTCACTGCACAATTGCGTCGTTGAACAGACAATGGCAAAAGAGTTGACTCTTAAAAATTTCTTGCTAAAAGCAGGGAACTTTGATCATCTTAATTGAGACAGTGAGGAACACGGTCATTGAGACATATGATCCTGGTCCAGCTGCAAAGAAGCAGAAATGTAATGTTTGGGTGCGTCGTGCCTCCACTAAGGCATAAACTATGCACACGTGATTTGCATAATATGAATGTGGAGCCAAGAAATTTGGCTTAATTAATTATATTAAATTATTTTAATTTGAATATTAATAAAATTTAATTTGGCATAAATTGACTCTGAACATGTCTGCATTTTCAAGCATCAATTTTGATGTAACTTTTGGACTTAAGTTGCTGACTCTGAATAGGGTCGTATGTTAATAAAACCTTTCTCAACAGAACACTCAGTCCTCATCTTCACAGGCCAGAATATGTCAATTTTGCAAAAATCATCAACTTTTGTCAGGGTCTATGGGCAGTTTCCTTCACAGGTCTTTACCCAAACCTATAGACCTGGTTCCAAGAACATACAGTGCCTTGCAAAAGTATTCATACCCACTGAACTTTTCCACATTTTGCCATGTTACAACCACAAACAAAAATGTATTTTATTGGTATTTTATGTGATAGACCAACACAAAGTGGCACATAATTGTGAAGTGGAAGGAAAATGATAAATGGTGTCCAAGATTTTTTACAAATAAATACCTGAAAAGTGACAAATGTGACAAAATGTGGAAAAGTTCAGTGGGTATGAATACTTTTGCAAGGCACTGTAGGAGCCATTGCCTTGTCCTGCCAATCTAATGGCGCAGTTCAAAAACAAGCAGAAATAATATTGCCAGGGTAATGTGTCATCAACACATATGAATGAAATACTTAGTTTACAGAGAACCAAACTTAAAACTCTAGAATACTCTCCAGATGAAAAGATACTGTATGTTGGAAGTTTGTGATCATCTGATTCAAGTGTGTGGGTCCCTCATCCTTGGAATCTAGGATATTCAGTGCATAGTGACTACTGTAAAAATTAAAAAAATCTTGGTACATACCTATAAACTGATGTTGTAAACTATGTAATAGTCTGTCAAGTGTGAACCTGATCCACAAAACCTGACATCTCCCTATCAGGATATTAGACCCATTCCCTATTCCACAACTTCGGAGCTGTTGATTTCTTCAAGACCTGCCTCCCTCTTTGGTTTTGTACTACAATCCTGGCTTGTCACACTACCTAAGCTATAAAATAGCCATGAAGTTAACAAAATTAATATTCATGAAGTAATAGTCTTTATGGGTTCATACTTACCAAAATGAAACATATTGAATTCCATGTCACCCAGTGTATTTGTTCTCACTTTTTTGGTGCTCTTTGCATATAGCTAATTTTGCGTATTTGGTGTACATACAGTACTCATATAATAAGGTTTTGGTCTCAGCAGGATTGCCTCTTATAAATAAATTTAAACAAACATTCTGCAGTGTTCTGTCACTCTAGGACTTGAATTGGGCACCCCTAGTTAGCGATTAAATTGTGGATTTTGAAATTAGAGATTAGTATTATATAGTGTACATATAATGCTTCACCTGAGGGGGTTAAAGTTGGGATTCTGGATGTATAATTGAGTTGTGTAGTATTCTGTGACACTGGCTGTAATTTCTGAGTTATTAAACAACTGAAGATTTTCCGAATTCTCCAGGAACACACCAATCTACAGGACACAACAAAAACACAATCAATAAACTGTGAGGTCATTGTGTGTTTACATATTTTGCATTACATATGTATATATATATATACACTTATTAGGAACACCTGTACACCTGCACATTCATGCAGTTATCTAATCAGCCAATCATGTGGCAGAAGCACAGTGCATAAAATCATGCAAATACAGGCCAAGAACTTCAGTTAATGTTCAAATATCAGAATGAAGAAAAAATTAATCTCTGTGACTTTAACTGTGGTATGGTTTGAGTATTTCAGAAACTACTGATCTCCTGGGATTTTCACACACAGTAGTCATTATGTCTCTATACATTACACAGAATGGAAAGACCAGGTGATTTTTTCCCAGACTTCATCTGTCCAGTTTAGCCTCAGATTCCTGTTCTTGGCTGACAGGATTTGAACCCAATGTGGTCTTCTGCTATGGTAGCCCATCCACCTCAAAGTTGAAGTTTTGTGATACTTTTCTGCTCACCACTGTTGTAAAGAGTCATTATATGAATTACTATATCCTTTCTGGCAGCTTGAACCAATCTGGCCATTTTCCTCTGATCTCTCATCAACAAGGCATTTCCGGCCATAGAACTGTCGCTTACTAAATGCCTTTGTTTTTTACACCATTCTGTGTAAACTCTAGAGATTGTTGTGTGTGAAATTCCCAGGAGATCAGTATTTTCTGAAACACTCAAACCGGCCCTTGTGGCACCAACACCCATGCCTCAGTTAAAGTCACAGAGATCACATTTCTTCCCATTCTGATGTTCGATTTTAATATTAACTAAAGCTCTTGATCTGTATCTGCATGATTTTATGTATTGTACTGCTGCCATCTGATATATTATATATTAGGCATGAGATGATACATTAAAGCTGAGACGAGATGATTTTGACACAAATAAAATTACATTTTTATATATTTATTTTTTACTGACAACAAAACTATCCACTGCAATATCAATACAGTGTATTATAAGAAATGCGAGCAGGATTTATAATATAAGGTGTAATTTTCCCATGTTATTAACATGCTTTTTTTTCTTTTTCAGTGTCATAAATGTATATCATGGTAATGTTATTAATATGGAAAGATGATCATAGATTGTGCCTTAAATGATTCAGGTGATTTCATCCACCTGAAATACATGAGCATGTAAACTTTATTAATTTAACTGTACAGAGGAGGAAAAAATAATTGTAAATATTTCCTCATTCCACTGAAATTAATTTCTGGTTATGCCACCGCCAGCACAACACACAACATGCTTCTGAATCGTTTCTAGATGCAAGTATGACTTTCTTTAAGCTTAGTATGCAGGCATTGATTTAACCCAAGTTTCAGACCACAGCCAGGCCAGCTGCAGTAGAAACTGGATGGATATATGGCAGTTTATGGAAACTACCTTCGGATGGCTACACTACGAATCTACTGTGAATTATGAATAATGTGAAAACATTGAGCAATAGTGTACTTGGTGTGTGTGTGTGTGTGTGTGTGGTGTAAGGATATATATACACTATATGGCCAAAAGTATGTGGACACCTGACCATCACATCCATATATGGGGCCTTCCCCAAACTGTTGGCACAACATGTAAAGCACACAGTTGTCTAAAATGTCTTTGTATGCTGTAGCATCGACTATTCCCCTTTTCTGGAACAGAAGGGCCCAAACCTGTTCCAGCATGACAGTGTCCCTGTGCAAAAAGCAAGCTCCATAAAGACATGGTTTGCCAAGGTTGATGTGAAAGAACTTCAACAGCCTGCACAGAGCCCTGACCTCAACCTCAATGAACACTTTTGGGTTGATTTGGAATGTTAACTGTAAGCCAGGCCTTCTCAATTCATTGTCTGACCTCAAAAATGTTCTTTTGACTGAATGGACACAAATTTGCACAAACATACTTCAAAAAAGAAAGCCTGGAGTAGAGTCTGTTATGGCAATTTTTGAACAGGATGGGTAGGGTGTCCACATACTATTTGCCATATAGTGTACATATATACAGTGGAGTCCAAAAGTCTGAGACCACATTTGAGATTTTTCTTTCTCATTTAAAAATTGGAAATAAACAGAAACAGAATTTTGAAATATTTAAAACAAAGAAAGTAATGTTTAATATCTTGAATATTTAATATTCAAGATTCTGCACTATTTCTAGGTCCCTATTTAAATGTAAAAAAAATTTGTGATATTGACCTTGTTAACTGCTTTGTACAAAAGGCCAGAATTTCATCATGCCTAATTTCTTCTATAGAAGTGCATATACATTATAGACTTTTGGATCCCACTGTGTGGGTATGTGTGTGTGCATGTTTGTCTTACCTTGCTATCTGATATAAATGACTGGAGATCGGTGAGGGTGATGAAGGTGATGAAGAATCCAATGTTATGAGCAAACCAGGCAGTGGAGTTCAATAGAGGATCTGAGGAGCTATAGCAGTGGGGACTGCCATCTGCCAAATTTGCACACAGAAAGTTTAATGAAAACGAATGTGCTGTACTACTTAGCAGAGAGAGAAAAAGAAAGAAGTGTAGTTATTCATACCACTGCTTTTCAGATACACCTTTATAGAGCTGTACACATCAGCTGGGGTGAAATCCGTTGCGGAAAAATTGTAGTTGTCCCCCAGGATAGACACCCTGCTCACAAAAACACACACACACAAAAAATTGAGAATCTGTACTAAAATCACTTACATATATATATATATATGTTTTTGTGCTGACAGCCCTGATCCAACAAAGACTCACAGTTTCCTGTATGACAGACAGGAGGCGCCACTGAGCTGGACAGAGCTGATGAACTGAGAACTAAGGTAGGGCAGGTAGTGAACCAATGTGACATTAAACCACTGTTCTACATCAGCCTGAGATGAGACATTGAGAGCACGAGGCCACACACACTCCAACATGTGGCTGGCCAAGGCTGAGGACAAAACAGACTCCTGTAGAGAGAAACAGGGATTATTCTATGAGCTAATCCTGATATAAGAAAGGCAAGTAATCCACATGGACTAAAAGGGTAGGTAAAATGAAGACACATGTACCATCTCCAGGTACTGATTGGTCCTATTGTAGTTGTTGAGGAGTGTGCAGAGCTCAGAACCATCAATGACTGTGTTTGGCCTGTTCAGAAACTCGCTGAGTTCTTCCGGAGAGATGGAGTCCAAAAGCTAGAGGACACAGAGCAGAGACAACACACTCGTTACAGAGGGAGATGTTGAACTATTAGTGAGCGACTCACTGACACGATCAGTGTTGTAGAGCAGAAATACCTCTGCCTGTCGGTCAGCTGGGATCAGAGACAGGAAACCTTTCAGGTCAGGGAATCCAAAATTGAGGAACATCTGTTTCAGGAACATGTAGAAGCTTCCTCTGCCGTAGCAGCTCAGGCCTGTGAGGCAACATAGGGCACTAATGAAAAAAGTCTGTGGTGAATTCGGATTGATATTAGACCAGTGAATGTGGGACACTCCTGACTTAGCCCAAATTCTTCATCTGCCAATCACATCTACTGATCA
>JAKKZJ010000009.1:24598743-24610270 GCA_033441845.1 Pangasius mekongensis | reverse complement strand
CTACACTTTGATCACATCTTGATTGTTTTATTTCAAATGCATTGTGGTGGTGTATAAAGGCAAAATCACAAAAACTCCGTTATTGTCCAAATACTTCCAGACATGACTGTATATATATATTGGTTTAACCCTGACAGCCACAAAAATATTTTGGTAATACAGCTGTTTACAGAACCCTCGATATCTCCAATCAGGATGGTCTTAGCTCCTTGGAACAAAAACTGATCTCCAGAACTCACATTACATGAAACATTAGGCAGTGCTTATGTCAAATTTGACAATGCGTTATATGGAAATGGTTTGAGATATCAAAATGTTTTTACGACACGAAATCCATAACTTATTGCTAGCATGGACTGAAGATTTGGACTCAAATTTGGTGAAACTCAGACAAACAGTCCAAAAAGCAAAAATGTTTTTTTATATCTTGTGAGCACTATGTGGCACTCTTCCAAAAACTTTGCAGGTACCCTCAAGTCATGATGGCAATGACATATACTAAGTTTGGTCTAAATACGCTAAAGTGATACAGAGATATAGCCTCACGTCCATTTTGGCGGGCTCGTTGTCAAATTCGTTTGCATATTCATTTTGAGAATGTTTTGACTATTCAAATTGAATTTTAAAACTTTTGCTATAATTTTTGACCACAAGGTGGCGCTGTCCTGATGTTTATAAGTGCCTTTAGGGAATAGTTTCAATGACACATATCGAATTTTGTAACACCATGCCAAGTCAAATACAGCATTTTATAACTAAATTCAAAATGGCCAACACCCAAAATGGCCGACCTAAGAAAATTTCACATCATTTGACTTGGTATGCCCTACAGAATCTAACGAGACCAGTTTCATAATTTTAAGACAAACAATTCAGAAGGTACAAGCAAAAATATGCTTTTTTCATATCTCATGATCACTAGGTGGCACTGTTTTGAAACTGTGCATGTACCTTCAAGTCCGGATCATTATTGGACAAGAACCCAAGATGGCGGCGCACATAGTTGCTGCGGCTCAGTGCTTGTACAGCCAGTGTTTTGTTTTGCTTTGTGTTTACGTGCTTTTTTTCATCTGGGGTACTTTTTGTTATGCAAACAACATCTACAGCCGAAGTGACCTCCTAAAGATTGGAATTTGTTTTAAAAGCAGTGTTACAGCTGAGTTTATCCGCTCGCATAATATCCCGGTGGACATAGCGAGGATTCCCGGCTCGCCGTGGATTATTATCCCAACGGTGAGGCAGCGCAGATGGCGCAGAGAGAGAAAGCAGAAACGGGGATGCAGGGCTAGTGCGCTAGGGAGAATAAGGAGGCTGCCGTTTAAACCATCGCTTGCCAGCTTGTTTGTCACTAACGCTAGATCCCTCGCAAATAAGATGGACGAACTGAGACTACAAACAGCAACCAACAACGCAATGAGGAACAGTTGCGTGCTGTTAATCACAGAGTCCTGGCTTTATCCATCTATTCCGGACTCTACTGAGCTAGCAGGCTACACTATGCAGCGGCAGGACAGGACAATGGACTCTGGTAAGAGCAGAGGAGGGGGGGCTCTGTGTGTACATTAACAACAACTGGTGTACAAACACAGTGACTATAGACAGACACTACTCCACAGACCTGGAGTATTTGACTGTTAAATGCAGACTCTTTTACCTTCCTAGGGAATTTACCATTGTTTTAGTAACTGCTGTTTATATTCCACCAGATGCTAATGCTAGCTCGGCTATCAGTCATTTACATGGTAGCATTAGAGCATGTACCCGGAAGCTGTGCAGATCATAGCAGGGGATTTTAATCATGCAGACTTAAAAGTAGCACTCCCTAAATTCCACCAGCATGTTAAGTGTGCTACTAGGGAAGAGAACACTCTGGACAAGGTATATTCTAACATCAAAATGGGCTACAGGGCCAGACCACTACCACATCTGGGCCAGTCTGACCATATGTCCTTGTTTTTAACTCCCACATATGCCCCCCTCAAGAAAACTGCCCCCACCATCAGAAAGACTGGTGCCACATGGCCAGACGGTGCCTCACAGCAGCTACAGGACTGATTTGATAGGACCAACTGGGAGGTCTTTGAACATCAGGACCTGGAGATGTTCACAGACAGTGTACTGTGCTATATTAAGAGCTGCGTAGACACTGTCACAGTGGACAAATGCATCCGGATCTACTCCAATCAGAAGCCCTGGATTACCCGGGAGGTCCAGCAGCTGCTAAGAAAGAGGAAGACTGTCCACAGGACCAGCAACAGAGATCTCTACAGCGCAGCCCGAGCCAACCTGAAGAGAGGCATCAGAGAGGCCAAAGCGGACTACAGGAGGAGGATTGAGAACCACCTGGACGGTAACAACAGTCGACAGGTGTGGCAGGGAGTCTAGCACCTCACCAACTACAAGTCCAACCTCGGAGCTGCTGAAGGTGATCTCACGCTGGCAGAGGAGCTGAACATCTCCTTTGCCCGCTTCGAAGTCACTGCAACAGAGGCGGCACAGCTACAACACATGCCCCACAGCAGCACAATCCTCACCTTCGAGGAACATGAGGTGAGGCGCACCCTGCGGGCCATCAATCAGAGGAAGGCAGCTGGTCCCAAAGGCGTCCCAGGACGTGTGCTAAGGGATTGTGCAGACCAACTGACTGGAGTCTTTACAAGGATTTTCAACCAATCACTGGCACAGTCCACTGTCCGACCCTGCCTGAAGTCCTCCACCATAGTTCCCCTGCCCAAGAAGCTCCACATCTCCAGCCTCAATGACTACAGACCAGTGGCACTCACCCTAGTAATCATGAAGTGCTTTGAAAAACTGGTCCACAGTCACAACACAGCAGCCCTGCCCCCAAGCCTCGACTCCCACCAGTTTGCCTACAGATTCAACCGATCCACAGAAGATGCCATAGCAACAGCACTCCATGCTGCACTATCACGCCTGGAGCATGCCTGCGAATGCCCTTTGTGGATTTCAGCTCCGCATTTAATACCATCCTACCACACAAGCTAGTGGTCAAGCTGGAGGACCTGGGGCTCCCACATACAACCTGCATGTGGATCAGCAGCTTCCGCTCCGATCGCAGGCAGAGGGTCAGGGTAGGCCATCATATTTCTATGGCCTTAAGCCTCAGTACTGGCTCGCCTCAGGGCTGTGTGCTGAGTCCCCTGCTCTACTCCATATACACACATGACTGCACCCCTGTCCATCACAGCAACACCATCGTAAAGTTTGCAGACAACACTACAATGGCGGGGCTTATTTCTGGCAGGGACGAGTCTGCCTATAGAGAGGAGGTGGAGCAGCTGTCGGCATGGTGCACGACCAATAACCTTTTCCTCAACACTTCAAAGACCAAAGAACTCATAATAGACTACAGGAGGAAAAAGACAGAAATCCCACCATTACTCATCAACGGGGACTGTGTGGAGAGGGTGGCAGACTTCCGCTTCCTGGGAGTCCACATAGAGGAGAACCTATCCTGGTGCGTGAACACCTCTGTGCTACTAAAAAAGGCCCAGCATAGACTGTACTTCCTGAGGATACTAAGGAAGAATAACATCACACAAAGACTGCTGGTATCCTTCTACAGAGCCTCCATCAAAAGTGTACTAACATATTGTATATGCATTTGTTACACCAGCTGTACAGTGGCCCAGAGGAAAGCTCTCCAAAGGGTCATCAACACCGCTCAAAAGATTGTCGGCTGCCCTCTCCCCACATTAGAAAACTTACACAGCTCCCGTTGTCTTAAAAAAGCACAGAACATAGTTAAAGACACTTCACATCCTGGACACTCCCTGTTTGAACTGTTGCCTTCTGGCAGACAAGCATGGATCTGTAAAACAGTGGAGGTATGTGTAGGACGTAGAATCATGTTCAACATTTTTAAATATTGCCTGTGTGTGGGTATGCTCATGTGCAGTTTAAGGTATATTTATTCTTATTTATTCATATTTTTAGGAAATCTAAAGTGTAAATTATTATATTTTAGCATTGTTGTCATATTAAATTATTATATTTTAGCATTATCATATTCAATTATTATATTTTAGCATTGTCCTAATATTTAAATTATTATATTTTAGCATTGTCCTAGCATTTAAATTATTATATATTTTAGCATTGTCCTAGCATATAAATTATTATATTGTAGCATTGTCCTAACATTTAAATTATTATGCTTTTTATTGTGTTTTTAACACTCAATGTGATTATGCACTGACTGAAGAGCACTTTTAAATTTCGTTGTACCTGTGACAATGACAATAAAGGCATATTCTATATTCTATTCAATGACATATACTAAGTTGAATTCATTTATGCTTTATTCAAGAACGGTTTGGTCTATAAAAAGTTTTAATAACTTTTTGCCAGCATGGTCTAACGATGATCAGAGTCAAATTTGGTGAAGATCTGATGAACCATCTAGGACGAATTTGAAAAAGTAGGTTTTTCAGAAAATTCAAAATGGTGGAAAATCTAGTTAGGCAGAAATTGAAAGCATGGTATGCATTTGAAGGAATGCTGCAGCTGCTGTGACCTGTGTAAATGGCGCTGTGAGAGGAGATCCCTCCTGACAGGAATCTCTCATGGAGAGCCGTCGAGAAGGGAAATCAGGTCCAAGAACCATACTCGGCCTGGCCAGAACGGGGCTACTAGCAACAGATGGACCTCGTCCCGGCACACCCTCTCTAGAACTCCAGGGAGCAGAGCGACCGGGGGAAAGGCATACAGACGCAGCCTCGGCCAAGTCTGTACCACCGCATCCAGTCTGAGAGGAGCTGGATGAGTCAGAGAGAACCAGAGGGGACAGTGCGATGTCTCCTGAGTCGAAAACAGATCCACCTGAGCCTGGCCAAACACTCTCCATGTGTCTGCTCCCATATTGAGATGTCCAGGGATGTAAACTGCTCTCAGCGAGAGGTGTTTCCCCTGGGACTACACAAGGATCTTTTGTGCCAGCCTGTAAAGGGGGTGCAAACGCAGACCTCCCTGGTGGATGATGTAAGAGACCACCGCTGTGTTGTCGGTGCACACCAACACGTGGCAATCTCTTAGGTCCGGGAGAAAGTGTTTCAATGCTAGAAACACGGCCAGCATCTCCAGGCAGTTGATGTGCCAGGTGAGATAGTGGCCTCTCCACAATCCGTGGGCTGAGCGGGCATTCATGACTGCTCCCCATCCAGTGAGAGAAGCGTCCGTCGCTAGCGTTACGCGGCGACAAGGAGCTCCAAGCCCCGGGCCCTGGGACATATGTCTAAGGCACGTAGGCACCGTTGTGTAACCTTGATCATGCGGAGCGGGCTTCCCCTTGGTCTTGAGCCACCACTGTAGGGGTCTCATGTACAGCAGGCCAAAAGGTATCATGTTGGACGCAGCTGCCATCAGACCCAGCAGTTTCTGGAACTGCCTTACAGTGAGTGACCGGCCTTCTCTTACTCTCGCGACTGCTGTGAGAATCGACTCTGATTCCTGTGAACCTGCCTGAATCGTGGTCAAATCCCACACCACGCCCAGATAAGTGGTTCTCTGTACTGGAGAAAGCACACTTTTCTCGGCATTTAGTCTTAACCCCAGCTCTTTCATGTGGGCGAAAACAACATCTCGATGCCGAACCGCCGCCTGCTCTGATTGAGCTAATATCAATGCAGGACCCATTGAGACACGTTTGGCAGAAGTTTCCATGCTGCCGAATAGCCTACTAAGGGAATCAGTCTCTCGAGATTGACCTCTCGGTGCCCTGAAATGGAAGAGTGGCAGGGAACGGCCGAACTAGCTGCTCAGGAGAGCTCCGAAGAGGTAGCAAGCCTCCCAGTACCGCTATGTTCCCAGGCGGAAACTGAGAGGAGCGCTCACCAGAGACCGCCATGAAGCACCATGGGTGGCAGGGTTGGCAGGTCGATCTGCCGAGGGCACTGAGGAGAGATGGGCACCGTATGATGAGGTGTACACTGTTCTTCCCCAGAGGGGCCTTCCCTCAAAAGGGCCACAAGCATCAGGACTTCTTGGCCAAGGTCCTCTTAGACAGACGAACGGTCCGCAGATCTGGCTTCACCTTAGAAGACCCTGGCCCAGAGCGTCCCGGTCCCAACGCAGGGGAGCACGGGAGGCGACGCTCTGTTTTTGTGCCTCCCGGTATGAGGAGCTGGCACACGGAAGGGGCTGCTCCCACCCAGCAGCCCCAAGAGCTAGAGAGCGGCGAGGGAGGAACCGCTGGAACGCTGCCTGTGTACGAGCCTCCTGGAACCTGTCGACGACGGAACTGACAGCGTCACTGAACAGGCCAGAAGGCACAATCGGGGTGTCCTTCTCTTTCATATCAGACAAGGTCAACCACAGATGTGTCTCTGCCACCACCAGTGCTGCCATGGACCTGCCAATAGCGCCGGCAGTCTCTTTGGTGGCGCGGAGAGACAGATCGGCGGCTCGTCTGAGCTCAGTGACATGCTCAGACGTAATCTCCACGTCCTCATCTAGCTCTAACCCTAACCCTGACCTGCTGCCTTGTACCCTTTGCCCACCAGTGCTGAGGTGGTCCGCAGCGGCTTGGAGGGCAGTGCCGGAGCCTTCAGAGACGATGCCGCGCCAGGGGATAGATAGCTCGCAAGCGTCAGTTCAAGCCAGGGCATTGCCCTGTAACCGTGATCATCCAGCCCTGCCACATTGGCATAATAACTCGAGGCGGGACTGAATATACAGGCCAAAAAAGGCCTCCCCTACGACCTCCACACTGAGGTAGAAAGGCAGGCTCCGGCGTGGAGGTGGCGGCTTACTCCGCAGAAAACGTTCATCAAGCTTGCTTTTCTGCAGTTCAGCCCGTTTCTCGGCGGGCCAGTCAATATTTAGTTTGGCCACAGCACGAGAAAACATCTCCAACAGCTCCTCGTACTGGGGAGATTGAGGGGGCGAATCAACATCGGCGCCCTCCACGTCAACCTCCTCAGAGGAAGACAGGCGGAGCGCCGAGCCCTCTGCCCGGGGGGAAGAAACCGCAAAGTGGGCTTCCGATCCCGGAGAGCGGGCAGTGGATCTGGTGGGTGAGGAAGGAGAAAGGGACTCGCCCGTCTCCATTCCCTCCACCAAATCCATTTGCAAACCCCACGAGTGTAACTGCTGCTCTGCCTCAGCAGAAGCGGGGCCAGCACCGCAAGCCCTCCGGGAGCGAAGCTCACGCAGCGGCAAACACTCACAATGCGAACAGCCGGCTTCCCCGAGAGCCGACTTTGCATGCTCCACTCCCAAGCAGACAATGCATAGGCTGTGTGTATCCCCACCAGTAATATAGCGCGGGCAGGGAGGAACCCAAAGCCTAAAAACGCTGCCCGCTCTCACCCTTATGTTTTGTCTTTTCTTTCGCTTTTGACATAATGCTTAGACAGACAATACAAAATCAGACTGACACACACAGAGCACTTGCTGAAAGACAGAAAAGCTGCCGCTGTATCCACCGCTCGTGCTTTTAAGCTTTCAGGTCGCTACATCACCCCGCCTGTGACGTCTCGCCCAGCCATTGGACTGATTACACACATGATTCAGAGCGTGGTCACGCTGAAGGTGTTCCCATAGCGTTTTGATGCAGCTCGAGTTCCTGAAGGGGAACTGTTTTTGACAAAATCCAAGATGGTCAACAGGAAGTACACTTGAATTTCAGATGTTGGTATGCATTCACTTCAGCACATTCCAGGGAATTATAGGAAAAATGAATTGTGAATTTAGTGCAAATTCTTCAAATGATATAAGGAAAAAAATTAAACTTGTTATAGTTCTTGATCACAAGGTGGCGCAGTCACGAAATGTCTTGGGTACATTCAGGGCATGGTCCTGAAGATATTTATCAAGTAGTGTGATGATACATAGATGCATTGCTGAGATACACCCTCACATCCTGTTTTTTGCATTTGCCAGCATGTTACAGGAGAATGGTTTTGAATATCAAAATTTTTTTGATAACTTTTGTTCAAACTGGTCTCAAGATGATGTAAGCCAAATTTGGTGAAGATTGGACAAAATTTGGAGGAGGAGTAGAAAAAATGGCAGTTAGATGTAAGAATTTTTTAGCATGTTATTTATACTTTTGACCAGTAGGTGATGCTGGCATGAAATTTGTTGCATAGTCTCAGATCATAGTCCTGAAGATGCCTACTAAGGTTTGTGTCAGTGCGCAAAAATGTCAAAATGTGTCAGTTGCTGAGATACAGCCTTACTTCCTGCAGCTTTGCTGTCAGTTTCTTTGGCCCATTACAGGCAAATTGTTTGGAATATTAAAAATATTTTTTTAATAATGATTGTGAGGCTTACTCTGAAGGTGAGGTATGTGTAGGAATGTGTAGGAGGAGCAGCAAAAAAAACAGGGTGCCTTTAACTCGTCTCGACCCAGGATACATGGTTCAAAAGTTATGACCATAAATGTATTTCCAAATGCCAAAATTTGACCCAATGGTGGCGCTACAGCATTGGGAGCACTTGGCCCAAATTTGGTCAGAATGTTCACTGGCCCCTCCCAATCAGTGTGCCAAATCTCACAACTTTTTACCAGATGGTTCTATAGATACCCTGCCATAGACACCCTGCCATAGACACCCTAGCTAGAAGCAGAAGAAAAAGAAGCAACAATGAAACATGATCTATCAGGGTTCTCCAAGTCTGCAGAGTTTAGCTCCAATCTCCAAACTCACCTGCCTGTAATTTTCTAGTAATCCTGAAGACCTTGGTTAGCTTTTTCAGGTGTGTTTGATTAGGGTTGGAACTAAACTCTGTTACAATGTCAAGGGGTGGGTTATCCTATCCAGCAAGTGAACAGTCAGTTCTCAAAATTGATGTGTCCGAAGCAGGAAAAATGGGCAAGCGTAAGAATCTGAGCAACATTGACAAGGGCTAAATTGTGATGGCTAGACAACTGTGTCAGAGCATCTCCAAAACGGCAGGTCTTGTGCTGTCTTCCCAGTACGTAGTGGTTAGTACCTACCAAAAGTGGTCTAAGGAAGGAAAACTGGTGAACTGGAGAAATGGTTACAGGCACACAAGGCTCATTAATGCATGTGGGGAGTGAAAGCTAGCCCATCTGTTCTGATCCCACAGAAGAGCTACCATAGCACAAATTGCTGAAAAAGTTAATGCTGGCTATGACAGCAAGGTGTCACCACAAGCAGCGCATCGCAGATGGCTGTGCAGCAAACTAGTCTTAGTGCCCATGCAGACAGTGCCCTGTCCACCACTAATAGCGCCTACAATGGTCACCGGAGCATCAGAACTGGACCATGGAACAATGGAAGAAGGTGGCCTGGTCTGATGAATCACATTTTTTTTTTTTTTTTTTTTTTTACATTGTGTGGATGGCCAGGTGTATGTGCATCACTTACCTGGGGAAGAGATGACACCAGGATGCACTATGGGAAGAAAGCAAGTATGATACTCTGGGCAATGTTCTGCTGGGAAACCTTGAGTCCTGGATGTTACTTTGATACGTACCACCTACTTAAACATTTTGCAGACCAAGTACACCCCTTCATGGCAACAGTACTCACTAACAGCAGTGGCCTCTTTCAGCAGGATAATGCACCCTGCCACACTGCAAAAATTGTTCAGGAATGGTTTGAGAAACATGACAGAGTTCAAGGTGTTGACTTGGCCTCCAAATTCCCCAGATCCCAATCTGATAGAGCGTCAGTGTGTGTGTGTGTGTGTGTGTGTGTGTGTGTGTGTGTGTGTTTATGTATATATATATGGACATGGACATCACGGGACCCGGATGTGAGAGGACGCTGGCGTCTTTGTGATCGCTGCTTCTCCATCTATCTATTTTTTTGTTGTATTGACCCTTTTTATCACATTTATATCGTTATATTCTCAGTTATTATCGTGGTATGCTCTTTTGTGTTTGAACTGCGATCGATTTCGACTGCTAGCGCTAGCTGGCTACTGGCGTCATAGCTACTGCTGTCGGGAGCTAGCTACTAGCACTTGCATTAGCTCCTGACTCCGACGCCATTGCCGCATGCTTGATATCAGCTGGTTTGTGGCACACACAGTGCTCCATGTCCTTCAGCTGGGCCACACTGCTCTGTTTGATTTTCTTATCAGCAGGTCTGCGGTTTAAGAGTTACCTCGCTGCTCCACCATTCTCCGACATGGCTCTAAAATACTCCGCCTCACAACTCCTCAAACTTCGCTGCTCTTTAATTCCTCAATAATTAAATCTCTCGGACTTCTTTGCAGGAAAAAATACATCCATAGAAGCTCACGTCGCAAGTTTGTTTACTCCAGTACTCCTCAGTTTATTCAGTCTATTTGGTCAGCTGAGCGCAAAGCACTACCGGTAGGTCATCAAAACAAACCACACATGTCCTGTCTCCACCCCCTTCCCAAAGCTCCTCTGTTAGTTCCTATTATTAAACTTATTCAATTCTCTCTGTTAAACACCCGTTCCCTCAACAATAAAAGTGACATTTTGAAAGAACATATCATAGACAATAACTTGGACTTTCTTTGTCTTACTGAAACTTGGCAGCAACAACATTGTACTCAACCTTGTACTCAATTTGACTACACCTGATGGATACAGTTACTCTACCAAACCCCGCACTGAAGGCCGTGGTGGCGGCATTGCAGTGGTATTTAAGCAGGACTTTACCATCAGCCCCATTTCAATTCCCTCTGCTCCATCTTTTGAACACCTGGCCATCAAAGTTACTGCTTCTACCCCCTTCACCATTGCTGTCATCTACCGCCCCCCAAAATTTAATTCTTCATTCATGTCTGATTTCTCCACATTCCTCACCCAACTTCTCTCCACTTCCCCCTCCATTCTGCTTCTAGGAGATTTCAATTTCCATTTGGACTCTACCACCTCCACTGCTACTACTGACTTTTTGGAATTATTAAACTGCTTCAACATCAGTCAACATGTCAACTTCCCCACCCATAACCGTGGACATATTTTGGATCTTGTTTGCACTTCTGACCTCTCCATATCAAACCTCTCCAGCACTGATACCAAAAAGCCACCATATCCGACCACCTGGCCATCACCTTCACTACTGACATCCCCGTCCCTCGTCAAAAACAGACACGTCTGCTACATTTCCGCAAGCCCTCCAAGTCCCAACTTACCCTCCACACTCACTTCCCTCCTGGATGAACATTTATCCATAGCCACTCTCACTGATGCCCAGTCCACAGCAGAACTCACCACTCTCTACAATAACACCCTTTCCTCCTGCCTGGATCAATACGCCCCCCTGAAAACCAAAACTGTCTCATTCAATCAGTCCGCTCCCTGGTTCACTCCACAACTAAGTCTCATGAAAACTAAAGGACGTCAACTAGAAAGACTTAGTAAAAAGACCGGTCTGATTGTCCACACTCAACTCTACAAAGACCACCTGCAACAATATAAGGAAGCCCTGTCTCAAGCCCGGACCACCTACTTTTCTCACCTTATTCAGTCTGGCTCAGGAAATCCCAAAACACTTTTCACCACCATTAACAAACTCCTCAATCCCCTGGACAATGGCTCACAATCATTCACAGC
>JAKKZJ010000009.1:24566465-24578113 GCA_033441845.1 Pangasius mekongensis | reverse complement strand
TCTTTTTTTTTTTTTTTTTTTTTTTTTTTTTTTTTGTTGTTTTTCTCCCCGCGCTCTCGTGGTCCGTGTCGGGCCCCGCGCCGCCCCCCCCCCCCCCCCCGCCGGCCGGCCCCGCCCCCCCCCCCCCCCCAAAAGATCTTCAATACTTTTGGGATCTGGACGGGAAAAAGAAAAAAGCAGGTGCACTTTCGGCCAGATCCGTCATCTCCCAGTGGAGTCATGCAGCCTCCAGTGTCTTTTGCCATTGGACCCACAGAGGTTTCCTCTACTATTGCAGGCTGTCAGTGACCTGCGAGCAAGTGTGGAGTGGTTGGCACACAAAATCCTCCTGCAAGATCAGCAGGTGCTGCTTCTGTGGTTCAGAGGAGCATATGACAGTGGCATGTAGTACCCCCAAAAAATGTAGCCTGTGTGGAGGGGAAGACAGAAGCCAGAGCAGAGAAATTTGGGGAAAGGAGATTGTCAAAATCCCAAGAGGGCTCTGCAGAACCCCTTGGAGAAAGCCATGTGGAAAAGGTGGGAAACCAGGCCAGATAGAACAATTAAAACAACAAAGTGGGTGAAGGAAGGCAAAAGCAAGGGGCACCAGAGAGCAATGAGAGAAAAGGAGAGGATGGAAGAAAATAGGGTGCCCCCTGCTGTGGTGGAAGCTCCTTTGTAGTTTTTTGGTAGTATATACATACACACTGAGTTACCAGATTTGTAGCTGTGCAGATGAATGTCAATATAAAATTAAAAACTGTGTGCTAAAAAAGGAAAAAATGACATAGAGACCTTGTTAGATTGTTCAGGACCAGAATAAAAGAATACTACATACTTTTCATCAAACTGCATTTTGACGGAATCCCTGTTATATGCAAAAAGACCAATAATGGCCAATCACGGGTGTTCTATTATCAGTGAGACTATTATTTCGATTTTTCAAGACGGCCCGTGGAAAACCAGCGCGTATCTTCGCCGCACTCAAGCACCGCCGGTGGGTCCGCTGTGCGAGGAATGGCCTCTGGATTTCTGCGGACAGGGCGGACGATGGGTTTATGTGTTTAGATACAAAATAGGGGAATTGCAGCTTTATCAGCTGAAGTGTGGAGAGAGACCGGGGGTCTTGAGGTGTCCAGCCTCTTTATCCTCTAACGACTGGGGTGTGTTAAAGAAGGTTGTCCTTGAGAATTTTGACGAGGATGAACGAAAATGGAGAGGGAACGGGAGGGCCTCTCTCCCAGAGACTTTTCCCAGCCTGGAGGTTTCAGAGCGAAAAGTCAGGTTTATGGCTATCTGGATGCTTGGACTGCGGTGTTTGGTTGGGAGGGGGTTTGGGCTCTACTTCGTTTTATGGTATAAAAGAAGACTCGACTGAGAGAGGAGAAGTGCGAAAGAGAGAGTGAGAAAGAGAAACATGGAAAACTGCTGCGAACGCATGCTCAAGAGAATCAGGCCTTCCCGGCTCGTGTTGAGTGGGTTAGAAGAAGAAGACGGTATGTCAGACCATCCTTCATCTCCGGAGGAGAGTTACGCCGTTCCTGTGTCGCCGACCCCACCCCTGAGCCCTGAGTTCTCGCAACAGGTTTCACCCCCTCGCTCCGAGGAACTGGGGCACGAGGAGACTGTCATCTCGGGGGACGCTGGCGAGGATCCTGCGAAGATGGACGTTCAGGATACTCCTTCGAAGGAGAACTCACCCTGTGGATCGGATGACTCGCTGCAGACGTTCATCGACGACCCTGATGTGCCGCCACCCTGACGGCTGGTTGTGTAGGATCGAGTTTTTCAAATGTCTGGAATCAGCGGTGCTTCATTTACTCAACGAGGCTCTGACATTGTACGCCAAATCCAAATGCAACGGCTGTCAGATCAGTCATCCTAGCCAGAGACAACACACGTGCTTGCTCGACACGGCCGACGACGTCTATCAGACCAGCTTTCACGGTGTGTTGCGGAAGCTGTGGAACCCGCTGTTGAGAAATATATGGACAGCTACGGATTTTCTGAGAAGCATGAGAGCGACGAGCGACAGAGATTCTTTTGCTGGGGTATAGATCAGGAGGATCGATCTACGAGTGCATCTACCGAATGTACGATGATATCAAACCTGACGAGGAGAGAATAGAGCGTTTTCAAAAGCTAGTCACCGAATGCTAATATTCATGTTTAACTTGATTTTATTCCATGCCATCATATATACATTTATTCAGTGTGTTTTTTACCTCTTATATTTTATTCTATACTATTATATATTCGATTATTCAGTGTGTTTTTGCTGCTACCTCTTATATACGCTTTTTGTTGAGCGTGTGTTTTGAAAATGGGACAATACTAGAGAAAACCTGCGATCGAACCTGAGGCAGCGGTCGTCTCTTGGCTGATAGAACACATGAGACGGTTTATCGAGAACAGAGTCTTTTCAAAGAGTTTCCCCGGTGACGTTGGCTTTGAGAGACTGGAAAACATGTTGGAAAAAGTATGGAACAGGGAACTTGTTTGAATTGGGTCATTCAATCTTGGTTCCAACTTTGTTTATGATAAAACATTAATAACATTTGTGTGTGTATAAAAAAAAAGTTGAACAAAAAGTCTGAATAAAGAATCTTGCCTCTCTCTGTGTGTATAAAAAAAAAAGTTAAATAAAAAGTCTGAATAAAGAATCACGCCTTTCTCTGTGTGTATAAAAAAAAAAGTTGAATAAAAAGTTGTAGTAACGCTGGGCCAACAGTTCTGTATCTTATGTCTTTATTAACAATACCTTTTTTTCTGTCGCGTGCGGCCGCTCGCTCCTCACTCCCTGCGAACATGAAAATCCCCTTACAACTACCTACTACCTACAACTACCTACTGCGATCTAACCCGCTTTACTACAATAGTCTGAATAAAGAATCTCGCCTCTCTCTGTGTGTATAAAAAGAATTTGAATCTCAATCCTCGCCTTTTTCTCTCTCATTTCGGTTCGGCCATGTCCGAGAAGCGTGCAGTGAAAAAAGCGTATTACGATCCGGCCAACCCCGGTAGCTTTGGAGGGGTAGAAAGACCGCAAAGGGCCGTGCGAGACGAAAAGGGGAAGCCGCCGTCTGTGGAAAGGGTAAAAGATTTTTTATCAGAGCAGGACGCTTATACTCTGCACAAACCAGCGAGAATACATTTTACTAGAAATAGAGTTTTTGCCCCGCGTCCCTTGAACCAATTTCAAGCCAACCTGTGTGATATGCAGGCTTTATCAGATTATAACGACGGGTACAATTATTTATTAACGGTCATAGACGTATTTTCCAAAAAAGCTTACGTCAGAACTCTCAAAAGAAAAACATCCATGGAGGTGGTAAAGGCTCTAGAATCTGTTTTCTTCAAAAGCCAGACACCTGTAAAGTTACAGATCGACACCGGAAAATAATTTTTTAACAAGGCTTTCGAGGGTTTGATGAAAAAACATGGCATCGTGCATTTTTCCACATAAAGCGAACTCAAAGCTTCGGTGGTCGAAAGATTTAATCGTACTTTAAAAGGTTGAATGTGGAGATATTTCACAGCTAACAACACCTTGCAATACCTCAATGTGCTGCAGGACTTGGTGAAAAGCTACAATAACAGTTATCACTGCAGCATTAAAATGGTGCCGGCGACCTTGGAGAACGTCGATCGAGTGTTTCAGAACCTGTATGGTAAGCCACCACACCGGAAGGCTAGACTGAAGATGGGCTTTGAGACAGGGGATCTCGTCAGGATATCAAAATTAAGAGAGGTGTTTGATAAAAAATATGAACAGAGTTTTACAGATGAATGTTTTTCGGTGGCCGAACGCCTCCCTCGCGACCCTCCAGTGTACAGACTGAAAGATTATGATGGAGAACCGGTCCGAGGCACTTTCTACGAGGCCGAGTTGCAAAAAGTAAAAACGGACGGCGACAAAGTCTACCATGTGGAGGAGATTCTGAAGAGGCGTACGGTCAGGGGCGAAAATCAGGTCTTTGTACGGTGGAAAAACTGGCCCGAGAAATTCAACAGCTGGATCAGAGAAAGAGATTTAAAAAATATATAAAAATACGCGAGGGCTCATCATTTCCCAGCCATGTACGGGCCGAAGCACGAGGGATTTTACATCACCCTGCTGTCCAACGCCAGCCTCAATGTTTTTAAAGTTACTGCGTGGATCTGGCCCAGCATATCGATCTGGAAGGGGAATGGGAGGTCGCCTTGTTGGAGATTTCCTATGCTCATACGTGGTATACCGTACCAGAAGAACGAGCATACTATGAATATAAGTTGAAACCAGAAACCCCGGAGACAAAGGTGCGTCGTCTCAAATTCCCGACGGGGGTTTTCGCTAACCTGGGATAGTTCAAAACGGAGATGGATGCTTCGTTTAGAAAAATCAACTCTGATATTTACCTGTCCTACAACAATTATCTGAGGAGATTCGATTTCCAAGTGGGCGGTCAGACTCATGTGTGGTTTTACCCACCGCTCGCTTACATTATGGGCATGAGACCTGGAGAATGGGTCGAATTCGACAGGAAGCTGGCCGATTACCTCGCTGATCTACGAGCGGGATTTTATCACATATTCTGTTACTGCGACACCGTTTGCCCTCAGCTGATAGGCGACGCTAACGCCCCACTGATGAGGGTGGTCAATGTGCACAGAGCGTACGGGGATGTAGTCACGTTGCGCTTCGACCTGCCGTATTATTTAACGGCGAGCAAACGGCACATCGAGAACATAAAGGTCGAAATAAAAACGGATCAGAACCAAAAGGTAGAATTCACTTATGGCAAGGTTATCGTGACGCTTCACTTTAGACTAAAAACATACAGTGTATAAATATATATAAAATCCATCCTTTAACGCGACCGCCATTCAATCTCAGGCCGGAGAGGATGAAGCTACGTTCGAGGGCGTCGGAGAAAGAATTAAAAAATAAAATGGCTCGGGTACTAGTGATGGAAGACTCTCACAGATTCGTCCGTTACTATGAAAATCAGGCCGGAGGTGATTTATGAGGATTTTACGGAGCCCCTGTAATGTACGGCCGTGGTATTGGCTCGATATTCTCAAAACTGTTTCGTTTTGTATCTCCCCTGTTGAAAAAAGGGTTCGACATTGCCAAACCCCATCTTAAAACGGCCGCCACCCGTATCTCTACGGACGTGGTCGGTAGAGTCGTGGGGAAAATGTCGAGCTTCGACGATCGGAAAAAACAAGAGGGGTCAGGGGGCATTGTGGTTTTGTCGCAAAGGGTGAGGAGACAACCTCCGGGGGAGCACCTCTCGTCAAGTTCTAATAAACGTTCGATGGGTAAGAAGAAGAAGAAGAAGAAAACAGTTGGCAGAAGCGGTCGCGCGAAGAGGAAACCCTCCCGGAGCTCCGATATATTTTAACCCGACTTAGGGGAAATTCAAACAAAAAACATGGCTCTCTTGCATCAGAAATCCCCCGAGTGCACGCTCAGCTTTCGATCAAAGATAAAATATACAACAAAATCTAAATATACAACAAACATGGGACCCATCGAGTTTTTCATCCCCGGAGATGGGGAAAAGTATCTGGATCTGAATGACACCATGTTGCATCTTCGCGTGAAAATCACCAACGCCGATGGTACAGACCTGGCCGATACGGCAGCGGTAGGGCTCATCAATTACCCTCTGAATACAATATTCAGTCAATGCAACATCATTCTGGGGGATCGTTTAATCTCGCAATCGAGCGCCACACATCCCTACCGTGCCATGATCGAGACTCTGCTCAACTTTTCACCGGATACCCTCGGGAGTCAATTCACTGCCGGTGTTTTTTACAAAGACACGGCAGGAGCCATGGACTCTGTAGTGATCGCCAATGGTCCTAACAGAGGATTAAACAAGAGCGCCGAATTCAGCGCTAATTCTAGAGAAGTGCACCTGTTCGGCCCTCTCCATGGGGACATATTTTTCTGCGAGAGACTTTTGCTGAACTCGGTTGACCTGAGGGTCAAACTGACATGCGCCGGCAATGCGTTCTGTCTCATGGGAGCGTGCGACTCAGGATTCTGGCTGAACGTGCTGGGAGCGTCTCTCTTTGTGAAAAAAGTGACCGTAGCCCCTGCCGTGCGGTTAGGCCCTATTGAAAGCCAACGCTCTCTATCCCCTCTCACGCGTTATCGTGAAAACCTATTCCATCCCAGCAAACTCTAGGATATGGAAACAGGAGAATCTATTTATCTGAGCCACTCCTAAATACGTGGTTTTAGGTATGGTGCACCATGAAGCATTCACGGGGAGAAGAGACCTGTCCCCATTTAACTTTGTACATAATGACATAGAATACCTGGCTCTGTGTCAGGACGGCAGACAGATCCCCGCCAAGGCTTTCCAGCCCCAATTTAACAACAGACAATCCGTCAGAGAGTTTTACAACATGTTCATGACTACCGGGAGACATCTGAAAGATTTACTTCTGAGTATAAACCGCGGCAAATTAAACGAAGGATACGCCCTGTTCGCTTTTAATCTCAACCCAGCCGACGACAACGATGCGTTGTCGGGCGTATCGAGCGGTAATTTGAGACTGGAGATGAGATTCAGAGTGCCTTTACCAAATACCACTACTCTTATCGTCTATGCTTGTTACGATTCTATTCTAGAGATTGACTCTAAAAGACAGGTGTTGGTGGATTATTACTAAACATGGATAATCTTCAGCTAGAGCATTGGTTAGCATTAACCCTGGAAAAGGGGAGTGAAGCCACATTTTTTTACTCTTTCGCGAGCATCCTGCAGTTTTTGGAAAAACGCTCCAAAATCATCAAGTACCACAGCACTCAATTACAACAGTCTATGTCTACCGTATGCGGTCATCACTGCATCTATTATCTTTACCACCGAGCCAGAGGCTTATCTTTCGGCCAAGTATTGGCTTTGTACGACGAGGAGGACTTGATAAAAAAGGATCTTATGGTGTATGACTTTGTGAAAATATGTGGGGTTAAAAATAAAAGCAGTTACTGCGGGAGACAAGGTTGTTGTTCTTTATCTGCTTATGAATACAAGTTGTGAAAAATGAAAGACTGTACGCATAATGACTCGATTAATTAAACTCTTTATTGACGAAATAATTGTCTCAGACATTTATTATTATTGCGAATACTCGGTCCATTGAGGGGACAGAACGATTTGTTTATCGCTCCCGAGCTTCTTAGAGGTGAGAGGTGCCGAGGGTATGATCCAACGCAGGGATAATGATGCAGAGGTGCTTTTAGGATGTGATTTTAAACCGGTAACGGTACCCTCCTTCAGGGAGCGGTATTGTTCGCGAGCTTGTGGGTTATTTACCGAATATAAAGGGACATTCAGTTCCGATAGAGTATTCAGAAATTGCGTCCAACCGGTGGGAAGGGGTGTTTTTTTCTTATAGGAGAGAGAAAGATGTTTGAATAAATCGATCATATGAGACCCTTTCGCCGTCTCACCCTTATAAACAAATTCCCCCTTCGAATTCCAACCCCCGCCGCTCTCCTTTAATTTCTCGATAATGTACGCAGCGTTCTTGCGACCCCGAGGGGGTAGGCTTTTCAAAACCTTATCGCCCGTACAGTCGAAATTGACCCCGTCGGACGCACACACGCTTCGAGTGGGAGAAGAGGAGGGGTGTGGGTCTCCCACACCGGCGGCAAAAGTCTCACCACTTTTTTTTTATTCTTTGTCTGGTAGGCGTAACTCTTGGGCTGCTGCAAACTCCAGTATGCTATCCCCATCAAATTCGTCGGTCAGCTTGCCTAGGTAATTACCCAATTCGAAAGGAGTCTCCCCCTCATTCACCACATAAATTAAACTATCCGTGTCTGTGTAAAGAACTCTGTCCCTCAACCTTTCCAGGTAGCCGTACAGTTTGAGACGCGCATGGGCAGTGGTGAACGCGGCTATGAACATATTACTCCTTTTGCCCGGGGGCTGAATGCAACGGTCGCCAAATCTCCACCTGATCAACGCTCTCTGGTCGTCCAGAACATCAAAGTAATCGATCACGTATTTACCGGAAAACAGATAGCTGAAAAACTTTCCAGGTTCTGAGACTATCTCGGTGAGGAGCAGATTGTCTCTCTGAGCAAACTTCCCCCAAAGACTATTGAGACAGAGTTTAGCCACCTGTCTCTTGGCCGGATTCGCCTCTATCTTTTCAGGGTCTAATCGGACCCCCTGACGTTCCAGATACTCGCTGACGTACCTCTCCCTGCTGACCCGATCCTTAGCTTCGGGCGGGTAACCGGACGCTTCCTGCTTTCCTTTTAAAAACGCGTGTACGTACCCCGTGAACACAGTGTCGCTGCTTTTATCGAAGTGCCATACCTCCGTGATTTTAGCCACTCTGTAGCCCATCTCCAAGGCTTTGTTAAATTCTACAGTGACCCACACACCCGTCAATGCTCGGGCGTCATCGTCGTGTGAGCAAGGGTCTCTCTGCATGCATGATTCTGCGCATGTGCGACACAGAGGAAAGAGTAATTTACCGTTCTTGCTTTTGTATGGTAAAACAGGGAAAAAGAGCCCACAAGGCGGGTAGACCGTGGCTCTGATGAGACCAAAGTAGTTTCTAGGGTCTCCGAAATCTTTGTATATGATCGTAGGGTGATCTAAGGGGTAAGAGCACGCGCTGTTAACGTATGGATACAGAGAGGTGACGTCAATGTAGAGCACCTTTTCCCCAGGTCCCGCTGTGTGTCTCAGCTTAAGAGCGCTCGTTCGAACTCCGTAAATAGCGGCACGAGGGACCAGAGGCTCTGGAGGATTAAATGTATGGAGAAACTCTTTGACACTCTCGCAAGATTTTTTCATCTCGACCCACTCGTGTTCTCTCACCACCGTCACGCGGATGCCGTGTTCAGACTCTAACGTCCTCACTCTCTCCTCGCTGTTCAACCACAATTCACAGAAAATGATGACTCTCAACGGGCATGTCTCCGCTGGGTCGAAACACGGCGGACAGCCGTGGTAAAAGCACCCGTGATATTCCCACGCATACTTTTCTCCGTCAATCTCGGCGTAACCGATCTCCTTTTCCCCCATATTTAGAGCGTGCTGAATAAAGATCTTTTCTTTCGCCTTTTCTAACCATTGGATGGACGCGTGTGAGAATCTTTTACGCACCCGAGCGTAACCGTAGGGCAGGGTATGGCCAACGTCTTAGGAGTCATATAATTTGTGATAAACACTTTCATGCAGGCCGACACTATGGTGACCGAATCGAATGGGTCCACCCCCGTCTCTCTGAGAAACTGATTTCTGAATTTGATGCAACCCTATAGTATAATCATGTTGTTTTTACAATAACGCAGAGCTTCCTTCCTAAAGTTAAAAACGCCCCGTGCAGCCACGGCGTACCATTCGTAAAAATCTTGACGCTCCCGCTCCAACATGTGTTCTACCCCATAATCGGAGGCGGGTTGGTAGGGTCCTACGTACTCGAGACGTCCGGCTGAGCTGAATTTATGAGGAAAATACCCCTTGGTCTGATTGGCGAAACCTAAGGCTTTTGGGAAATCGCTAAGACGCATGGGTAGGAAAGACAGAGAATCTATGAATTTTAGCTCATAATGAGGGTCTTCAAAACTGAAGATTTTACTCTCCGTCATGAGAATACGCTCTCATACCCTCTTTCAGCATACCTTTCAAAACCAGATAGCTGTCAAACCCTTTGGCGTTGTGAGCGGTAAAAACGTTACGTCTGTAGTGCTCATTTCTGAAATACGTAAGAAAATGTTTAACGCACCCATGACCGTAAAACCACTTCTCTTCACCTTTCAACGTTTTCGCATACACCAGAAAAGGTACGTGCACGCCGTTCTCAGCGGCGAATGTTTCAAAGTCATAAAAAATCTAATCGGGACGGTCGGCGCTCTCGGGGAGAGGCCGAATATAACACCTGTGGTCGGTTTCCAGCTCCCTCGTTAACTTCTCCCTACAGATTCTACATTTCGGCTTAGTGCAACGATGACCATTTCCTACACAGGTGTTCGCTCCTGTGTTGTAACACCGGCCGCATCTAGCACATTTTTAACGAGCTCGCAGAGACTGCCCAACCTACCCGTTAAAAAGTTCCTCTTACCTTCTTTGTGACGGGCGAAACACGCCGGGGAATGACACTTTCTGAGACAGTCTGAGCATTCTACGGGATCATGCTCTTGAATGGGGCACTCCCCGTCGTTGCATATGTGACAATAGCCTCGACAACTATGCACATAGGAGCAATTAAAACCCTTGTAACAATAATTACAGACGAATCACGTACCTATAAAGGTCTTGAGGTTTTTTATCCCGTAATAATGGTTATCCAGTAAAAACAAAAACAAAGATCGGGAACGTCGGGGAAATCTGTTTCGAAATGCGAGAGGGTGCTAGACATTCTGTAAAACACTACGGTTTTACGTTCTAAAATGTCTTCGAATTTTTGCACGTCGCTAAAGGTGACGGGTGTCTGCTCGTCCAGACCAGCGGCTCGCTGCCACTCTCTACCCTGTCTCCACGGTCCTCTGTAACATACAGGTGACGTCTTTTTTTACTTATGATTTCGCCGTCTAAAGTTTTCTCCAACTTACGTTTTCCACCGCCTCTAGGGTTCCGCACCACCTGAACAATCAGATCCACTCGTGCGCTCGCTGCAACCCCCATGTTCGACTGTACTATCCGATCGGGCATATCTTCAAAAACGGGTAGAATATTTTCACCCGTGCCGTCGGCGACTACCGACACGTGAACTCTTACATTTTCGCCCTCTACACTTAACTGTACAAAGTCCCCCCTCCCAGCTACGGCTTTCGCGTCGTCGACCAATTCCCGAATGAGACCGATAACGTTTTGATAAAACGTAGCGATATCAGGCTCGTCCCCGGGTGGAGGGATTGTTAACAAGCGTCTCATTTTTACGGCATTAAAATTCTCGTGTGTCGTGACTTCGATTTCTCTTTCATCAGCTCCATGTTCCTCCTCGTCTTCGACCATCACGCATCCTCCTCCTCCCACCTGCACCTCTTCTCTATCCGCTCTGGTCCCAACCCCTCCACCCCCTTCTTCTCCCAATTCTCTCCCATCGCCCACAACCCCTCCTTCTGGTACTTCTTCCTCTATTCCCTCCCCCTCACCCGCTGCACCTCCCTCTACCCCCTCCCCACCATACGGCCCTCTTTCTCCTTCTTCTGTGTTTATAGAACGAATAGCGGCTTCGATTTCCAGAAATGGATCATCGTGCCTATTTAGACCGAGGATTGCATTTTCTATTGCCTGTAGAGGATCTTGATGAATCACTGAGGCGTTATCGTATATGTCCTGCCCCATGTCTATGCGAAAGGAGGGGCGGGTAAGCCATAGCCCTTCTACGCTTAACCTTAATTCGGCAAGGACCCGCTCTAAAGCATCATCCATTTTTTATTTATTTTATATGTTTTATAGTGTTTATATGTTTTATAATGTTTATAGTGTTTAAATATTTATAGTGTTTATATATTTATAGTGTTTATATATTTATAGTGTTTTATAGTGTTATGTTTTTTGCTTATTTTGTATGCTTTTACTTTTAACGAGGGGTCTAAATAAAATGTCACAACTCAGGGATAACGTCTCCAGGTTACGTATGTAACCCTAGTTCCCCGAGGGAACGAGATGCTGCGTCGCGAAACGCTATGGGAACGC
>JAKKZJ010000009.1:24176931-24187379 GCA_033441845.1 Pangasius mekongensis | reverse complement strand
TACTTGCCATGCCCCCTAAAATCTCTGACTTTCTTTGTTTCCAGGAACACAAAATAAGATATTTTGAAGAACATTTGTCCATATAATTGAAGTTAAAGGGGTCCAAAATCAAGCTCTGTTTTGGTCACCACTGACTTTCATTATATGGAAAAAATATTTTCCATATTTTCCATAATATTTTTATTATATAGGGGGATACATATCTTGTGTTGTGTTCCTGGGAATAAAAAAAAGCATAGAGACTTTAGGATGACATGAGGGCGAGTATATAATGACAGAATTTACATTTTTGGGTGAACTATTTCTTTAAGACCATCAAACCACCTTAAGCTGGTTAAAAAACTGTTTTTTTTCTCAGCAGGGTAACCAACTTTCATCTCTCAAAGCTTGTGAATCATTTCAAATGCAAAGATGAAAAATGTACAAATAAAAGAACAATTACTGTGGAAAACGTACAAATAAATTTTCAAAGAACCATGGAAATGTTTAAACTGGTATAATGTCAATAAAAGAACAAATCAACTAACAAATCATGGTTCTGTTACAAAAAACAGAAATAATATTAAAGAAAAAAGAACTGCTGTTCAAAAAAATCATTCAGTTATTGTTGCATTATTTAAGTCTTTCGGACTTTGTTATCAAACTACGTATTTCAATTTTAACAATCAGATTTCGTATCATTTTCTATCATAAACATGTGAAAAATGTCAGTGAACATTGAACATTGAACATGAACATTCTTATATGCGTTTGTTAGAAAAACCGCTTTCCCAAGCTTGTAGCGCCTTGAAACTGTCTATATAGCGTTTTCAGCGCTTTAACGCACACGTGATTGCAGGTTGACAAACATTCTGTTGGCGCTTTAACGCACACATGTGATTGCAGGTTGACAAACATTCTGTTGGTGCTTATTTCATGAATAATGACTTTCTAAAAATTATTTTTCACTTTTTGACTCTTTGAGTCATCAAATGATGCTTTTTAATATAAACAATCATATTTCGTATCATTTTTCCAACATAAACAATGTGAAAAGTACTTCATGCACTTTCTTGCGTTTGTTAGAAAACTACTTTCCCAAGCTCGTAGGGCTTTAAAATTGTCCAAATAGCGTTTTCAGCGCTTGAAGCACACACATGTGACAGCAGGATGACTATTGTTAAGAAAACATTCCGTTGGTGCTATTTCACTTTCTAAACATTATTATTTTCCCCATTTTTTCACTTTTTGAGTCTTTGTCATCAAATGATGGTTTTAAATAATAAAATATCAGCGTTTTTCAAGCGCACACAAGCAAGAAAAAATTCTTTTAGCGCATATTTCATGAATAATGACTTCCTAAACATTTTTTTCCAGTAATGCACTTTATTTCGATTTCCCAAGGCATTGTCGCATTGATACTGTCTAAATAGTGTTTTCAGCGCTTGAATCGCACGTGTTAGCACTTTTGTTGAACATGTAAAACATGTTCTGTAAAACATTCTGTTCTTGCATTTTTCATGAATAATGACTTTTTAAAAGTTATTTTTCCATTTTTTCACTTTTTGAGAATTTGTCGTCAAACAATGCTTTTTAATTTAAACAATCATATTTCGTATCATTTTTCATCATAAACAACGTGAAAAGTACTTCATGCACTTTCATATTTACGTTTGTTAGAAAACCACTTTCCCAAGCTCTTAGAAACTGTCTAAATAGCTTTTTCAGCGCCTGAAGCACACACGTGACAACAGGATGACTACTGTTAAGAAAACATTCTGTTGGTGCATATTTCACTAATAATGACTTTCTAAAAATAATTTTTCTTTTAGTGCACTTTATTATCTAATTGTGCATTTTAAAATAAATAATCATATTTTGTATCATTTTTCATCATAAAAGTGTGAAAACGTCAGTGAAAAGTACTTCATTCACATTCATATAATATATTTGTTAGAAAAACCACTTTCTCTTGCTAGTAGAGATTTGAAACATTCTAAAAGGCGTTTTCACCATTTTTTTTAGCACTCTATCGATTCTTCAGAAAACATTGTTTTAGTGCAAATTTAATGAATAATGACTTTTATTAAAAACCATTAGTTTTTGCACTTTATTATCAAATCGTGCATTTTGATATAAACAATCATATTTTATCATAAACATGTGAAATTGTCAGTGAAAAGTACAATAATGCAATCGTTTGTTAGAAAAACCACTTTCCTTTGCTAATAGCGCATTGAAACTGCCAAAATAGCGTTTTTAGCTTCTGATTCGCCTTAGCCGATGATGATGATGGTTAAGAAATTATTCTGTTAGTGCATAATAATAATAATGATGACTTTCTAAACATCATTTTCCCACGCTTTTCACTTTTAAGCACTTTATATCAACTGATGCATTTTAATTTTTACATGCATATTTAATGTCAATTTTCGTATTAACCACGTGAAAAAAAGTACTCAGTACATGCTCATTAATGTTTTTTTTTTTTTTAGAAAAACCACTGTCCCAAACTTGTAGTGCTTTGAAACTGTTTTCAAGTACTTGTCTAAATAGGGCTTTCTGCGACTGAAGAGCACACTGGTGTTAGCACATAAGAGGTTGATACGAAAACAGTGTGTTAGTGCATGTTTGATGAATAATTACTTTTTAAACATTATTTTTTACGATTTTCATATTTTAGAGGTTTAGTAAAGAATTATGCATTTGAATGTTAACAATTTTATTTCGTGTCATTTTTCAACATAAACATGTGAATGTCAGTGAAAATTACTTCACATCCCAGTGAATTTGGCAACCCATAAAATTAAATAATCACCAAAAGTATTCCATTTGTTTGTGCTACGTTTGTGTTTATTTGTGCTGCAAAAATGAACCTTTGCGCTAGTTTGGTGTTTGAGATATTAAGCTTTTTTTTGGCGGTGTGATGTCACTCTTCAATCCGTGTCGCTCAAATGGCGCCATATCGACGCCGTTCCTTTGTCCTCGGTTTGTGCCATTTAACTTACTAAAATTACTTTTTTTGTAAACAAATGTAGTTATCTTGATTCAGTAATAATAAATAGCATTTATGATTAAATTAAAACCAGTTGATTTAGAAGCTACAACAAACAGTATCGCACATTTCTAGATTATCTGACAGAATATTTTTACAGGCAGGCCAAGCATCCACTGAAATTTAGTTGGTTGTGTGTTTTCAATTAATATGTTCTTGTAATATGTTACTGTGCCCTTACTGCATACATTCCCATATAGCTTTAGATAAAATTATATTAGAAAGTATTCCAAGCATTTTTTTTACTTTCCATGTAAACCAGAGAATGTTGCACCAACGGCTGCACATGAGATTAACGGTAGTAACAAGAGACGGCCAGAAGGGACCGGTGATCCATGAACCGTGACACACCTATACACAACAACCCAGATTTCCCCCCTGGACTGAATCAGGGGCTATTAATCTGGAAGAAACAAGGGATTTGTATGACACAAATCCCTAACAAAGCCTACTCTACAGCGCTAAGAGATAAACCCTTTAAGTTTCATAGGATTTGGGACCCCTTTCTTAAATATCCAGGTGTAGAGGCGGAACATATGTTATCCCTGGGAATAAAAAATCTAGCATGGAAGGATAGAGGTGAAGTTGTGTGACCCCCCTCCCCCACCCTTTTTTCCCCCAATATTTAATTTCAGTTATATATTCCATGTATAATGTATGTGATATCCCTTCCTCTGTATTTTGCTGTCTTGTTTGTATTTTGTTGAATTATTGTTATTATTATTTTAAATTATCCCTGTAATTGCCAAAAAACACAATAAAAAATAAAAATAAAAATAAAATAAAAATTCCTCAATATAGAATACATTTAAGTCATCAAAGTACTGTGTATCAACACTACAGGCTAAATGCACGCTCTCCATGCTCTTCAGATATACAATTGTACATATCTTTTTAAACACAGGGAGATCATAAGATGTTCCAGTACATAAAACTATAAATTATAACATAAATTAACCTGATATTCAGTACCATAATTTCTAACCCAATTGGTAGTTGAAACATGTGAAAATGCCTTTAAATGTAGTAGCTGGCTAAGCATTTCCCCACCATCCAAATTACAATTGGTTTTTACTTTTACACAACCAAATTCAAATCTTTTGAAACAGTAGTTCTCATAGTGAAAATCCGATTGATTCTGAATATTTTTGAAAATTTTCTCAAACCTTTTGAAAAAATTGTGCTTAGCCTCAAATCACATGCACCACACATGGATTAGAGACATGAGAGGAAACAGTGATTTGAAGAGATTATGGTGATCCCAGATCAAATGTTTCAAGTAACATTTCATACCATCAGTGAGAAGCCTATGTTGACAAACTGTATTAAAAGGAGAAGGAAGTTCCTGTGACCATTATCCCTTTCAATAACATCACCAAAAATAAGGGGAGTATGGTGAAGAACATTCCAACCCAGGTGTTTGCTGTTGTCATCCATTTTTAACCTGCTTGGTCAGTTTTTGTAACCTGTGTAACCATAATCAAAGCCCCTGTCTGAGAACGCATTTACAGAGACATAGCCCTTTTTAAAAAGGTACTGAAAAGCAAAATTAAGCTCATACTGTACAACACCTTTCATGCATATCAACAGAATAACTGTCAATGCTATGCAAATACTGTAGTGAATTTAACACACAGAGATTTTAAAGACCATACAGTGAAAGCAGTGCAGGACTTTCATGTTCTGAAAATCATGTTCATGTTTCACCTTACAATGTTCAGCATGAAGTTCTTTTGAACATAAAATAAGTCCAGGATGATACTCAGTTCATCCTTACTGGACAAGCAAAACCTACAGCAGTGTGTTCCACTGAAAGATTCAACATAGAGCATGGTTTTGGAAATATGAGCCATCATTAATGTCCATGTAAAAATTATGTTCTTGCAAAAACCTGTCCCTTAATTCTTTGTTTTTGAAAATGGATGTGAGAGTACCCAGAATAGGTACATAGATATACTTGTCTGTTACAAGAACCTGGCTGTATATGCCAGTAGTACATATACTTCAAACTTCCTCCTCATCTCCTCCTTGTGTGTTGACATCCTGGGTTGTTGATCCACAGAGTGCCACAGAGTGTCTATGAACAGTGTTGAGGTGCTTTCTGAAGCTATTGTACATACAAAAAGATAAAGGGCATCCTGGTTCCCCACATTTTAGACGTACTGCTTTGCCAGGATATAAACCACAATGAAACTTTTAATGCTGACAAAGGTGAAAAAATTTTTTTGTGGTGTACTTTACAAACAAAACAGGTAAGCATCTCAAAGACTCAGTTCAACCGTCTTGCTGCAGCAGACATGCTCAAAGTTCCTTGACACATGGGCTCTCCTTCTCACTTATGTCAATATTATAGATTATGGTCTGCACAAATGTATAAACATTGCAAAGTGCTCCATCATAAAAGAGACCAAATACATAGTGAGATTTAAACAGCTCATCAGAAGCTGCCACTGATGGCAGCTTTGCATAGGATAGCCTTTTGGTCAAGGAAGATGCAGAACCTTCTGAATTTATTCTTTCGCTCACCAGTGCAGAGGAGGAAGGGGTGTCTTTCTTCAGCATGCTCAAGGAAGGTAATGAGACTGGTTCCTTCCTGTGGCCAGGTTAAGATTAGTTCAACTAGTGTAAGCTCAAGCAATAAAACAATACATTTTTTTCAGTTAGATGGTACAAACAAAATTTATCTTCTCTTTTAATCAAAAGTTAGCTCATAAATTCCTAAAAATATTTATTTCTGACACAGAAGCCAAACCCAGGTGTCTACAGAAACTAAACTTCACACAATTTAAAATGCATACATGACTGTTTGCTCAAGCTGAACTGATCTTCGCTGTTTTTTTTTCTGCCCTCTTGACATTGGGGGGAGAAGATGCAGCAGCGAGAGAATAGATGACATTTCACCATGCCATCCTAGGGGCAAACTGTACATATAGTACCAAACGCTACCAAACTGTACCAACTGTATAAAATGAAAGTAGTAGTAATAATGACCAAGAATACAACAATTTCTAAAATTGTAGCCAAAGCTGTTCTCAGGTTCAGGCTGAAGTTACGATCGCCAGCTGGAGAGACTTTTAACCATCATATTTCATATCATTTTTCACTAAAAACATTTGAAAAAATGTAATTGAAAAGTACTTCATGAATGTGCATATATGAGTTTGTTAGGAAAACCACTTTCCCAAGCTCCGAGCCCCTTGAACTTGTCCAAATAGCATTTTCTGCGACTGAAACGAACACGTCTGTTGAGACATTGAGATTTGTTCAAGAACCAGCGTGTTTGTGCATATTTGATGAATAATAGCTTTCTAAATATTATTTTTCATGAATTTGACTTTTGAACACTTTATTATCAAATTATGCATTTTAATGTAAATAATCATATTTTGTATTATTTTTCGTCATAAATGTGAAAAATGTCATGAAAAGTGAAAAGTGCTTCATGCACATGCATATATGTTTGTTAGGAAAACCTCTTTCCCAAGCTCCTTGCGCCATGAAATTGTGTATATCACGTTTTAAGCATCTAAACCTTACCACATAGAGGTTTGTTAAGAAAACAGTGTGTTAAGGCATATTTGATGAATATTGACTCTGTAAGCATTATTTTTCATGATTATGACTTTTAAACACAGAAAATCATATAAAAAAACATATAAATCAGTTTTATAAACACTTTATAATCAGTATAATAGTTATGCATTTTAATGTAAACAATCATATTTCATTTTATTTTCATCAAAATCATTTGAAAAATGTCACAGAAAAATACTTCATGCAACTGCATATTTGTTATAAAAACCACTAGGTCCACAAGGTCCTAGCACCTTGAAACAGTCTAAATAGCATTTTCAGCAACTGACGCACACACGTGTGTTAACACATCTTGGCTGTTAAGAAACCAGTGTGTTACTGCACAGCTGGTGAATAATAACTATCTAAACATAATTTTCAGAATTTTGACTTTTTAAAACTTTATAATCAAATTATGCATTTTAATGTAAATAATCATATTTTGTTACATTTTTCATCAAAAACATTTGAAAAATGTCACAGAAAAATACTTTCTATATAAGCACGTGCATATATACATTTGTTAGTTTCCCAAGCTCCTAGCACCTTGAAATAGCGTTTTCTGCCAATGTGTTAGCACTTAGAGTGTGTTAGCACTTAAGTGTGTTAGCATTTTCTAAGACTTTTGTGTTAGCACTTAGAGGTCTGTTAAGAAACCAGTGTGCTGGTGCATAGCTGGTGAATAATGTTTTAAACATTATCTTTGACGATTCTGACTTTTTAACACTTTATAATCAAATTATGCATTTTAATGTAAATAATCATATTCCGTATAGTTTTTCATTAAAAACATTTGAAAAATGTCATTGAAAAGTATTTCATTCATGTGCATATTTGTGTTTTTTTTTGGGATGGCTTGGCCAAATGTAGTGATTTTTATATTGATAATACTTTTGCCAGTTTCAGGGATCTTCCTGAGAAATTTCAGTTGTCATAGTCCAAACTCTTTCGTTACTTTCAAGTCTGACACTTTATTCAAATTCAAACTTTCCCTGTCCTGCCATCTACTATGCTACTGGATCACGTTTCACAGATTCTTATTGTCCTTAAAGGTCAGGTTTCAGTAATATATACACTGGCTGAACCCTTTGGAATTAGTTGGTTTTCTGCATTAATTGGTCATTAATTGTTATCTCAACTTCATCAAAGTCACAAGTATAGACAAACACTTGCTTAAGCTACCAACACACAAACAATTATAATCTTATAATCAATTATAATCTTAAATAATAACCTCAAACAAGCATTTCCAGTAGCTGCAGGCACAACATTCAGAAGGAATTTTGGACCACTCTTCCTTACAGAACTGCTTCAGCTCAGCCATATTCTTAGGACGTCTGTGTGAACAGCTATCTTGTGGTTATTCCACAGCATCTCTAAGGGGTTAAGGTCAGGGGTTCTGACTGGGCAACTCCAAAAGGTGGAGTTTCTTTTTTGAAGCCATTCTGTAGTGGATTTACTTCAGTGTTTAACATCATTGTCCTGCTGCATTACCCACCTTCTACTGAGCTTCAACTGGTATACAGCCACCCTGTTTTTCAAGATATCCTACAGATTATCCTGATGGCAAGGGTTTCAGGCCCCGAAGCAACAAAGCAGCCCCAAATCATGATGCTCCTTCCACCATTACTTAACCATTGAGATGATATTTTCATATTTGTATTTCATATACGTATTCTTCCTAAACAACTCAACCTTAGTTTCATCAGTCCACAAAACATTTTCCCAGTAGCGTTGTGGAGTGTCAAGGTGGTCTTTGGCAAACTTCAGGCATGCAACAATGTTTTTTTGGAAAGCAGCAGCTTTCTTCATGGTGTCCTGCCATGGAAACCATGCCTGTGTAATGGTTTCTGTATAATATATTCATGAACAGAGACATTAACCAGTTCTAATGATTTCTAATGAAGTCAAGGAGATGGGAATTGAAATATCTGATGAAATATGGGAGGAAGCTCTTAACAGAGTAAATGGCTCAACCTCTTGTTCCGGCTTCAGTCTTATACAATTTAAGATACTTTAAAAATGTACATACAAAATGTGTGTGAACAATACAAAAGCGATCAGGCAAATTTCGTTGATATGTTTTGGCCCTGTTGAAAGTTGAGAGACTACTGGTTATTCACATTTAAAAGTCTAAATGATGCTTTTAACTTCACTGTGCTGAAACTGCTTGGAGTCCTGGAGTATCATTAGATCATTATATCATTATATAAAAAGTGTTATTTCTTTTGCCTCTTTATTAGCAAGAAGTTTAAGTACGAGCACCTGTGTTATCTTTAATTTTGCATAGTCATAATATTCATGATAAGATTACATGAAACATAACATTTGTTTTTTTGTCTTCTGGATATGGATATTGTGTTCATTTGGAATATATATATATATATATAGACACCTTTCCAAATGAACATGGAAATGGAAATTCTTTATTCATATATATATATATATATATATATATATATATATATATATATATATATATATATATATAAATAATTATATATATTATTTTTATTGGGGGGCAGAGCACAGATGGTGCATAAGCACCCTACTGTTATTCTATGCTTCTTATTATTTTTCGGCTTCTTTATCTTCTGGCTAGGGTGTCTATGGCAGCCCATAGAACCGTTTGGTAAAAAGTTGTGAAATTTGGCACACTGAATGTCTAAGGAACATTCTGACCAAATTTGGGCCAAGTGCTGCCAATGCTCTAGTGCCATCTTTGGGCCAAATTTGGAAATACATTTATGGTCACAACCTTTGAACCGGGCGTCCAAAATGCCTGCCATCTTGGATTTTGAAGTTTTTTCGCTACTCCTCCTAGAAAGTTTGTCCAATCATCACCAAAATTGGCAAACATCACCTTCAGAGGAAGCCTCATAAAAGTTATCAAAAGAGTTTTGAATAAAATATACTATTTCCAATTGGTTTTAAAAACGGAGAAAATTCACAGACACTATCTTCTTTTCCCTTCAGCATCTCAAATGGTTTCGATTACCTTTGGGAGATCTCTGGTCTTTTTAAACAGAATTTTTAAAATCTTTATCAAAAAACTGATCAACAATTAAAAAGATTATGCATTCTCCCCTTCTCACTGGCTGGTCGCATAAGTATAATCAGGATGAATGTTCTGCCCAAATATCTATTTCTTTTTCAATGTATTCCAATTATATTACCCAAATTTTTTTTTACAAAAATAGATTCTCTCATTTCATCATTCATCTGGAATAAAAAAACTCCAAGAATAAGAAAGGCATTTTTACAAAGACCTAAATCCACAGGGGGTATGGGATTGCCAAGCTTTCGGTTGTATTACTGGTCTTGTAACATTCGATGTATGTCTTTTTGGGATGGTATGCACCAACCTGACTGGGAACGGATGGAAAGTCGGGCCTTTTACCCAAACACTCTAAAATCACTTTTATTCTATACTTCCGATCTCTCCAAATTCAAATGCAAGAACCCCGTGGTCTCACACTCATTAAAAATTTGGTCTCAGATTAGAAGATACTTTAAATGGAACTGCTGTTCAATACAGACACCATTGATTAATAATCAAGCCCACAAGTTACTTTCAGAAAACACATTTAAATTATGGGACTCCAAGGGTGTTCATTCATTTGCAAATTTGTTTACCAACAAGATTTTTTCTACATTCGACCAATTGAAACTTAAATTTAATATAGATAATAAAGATTTTTTAAAATATTTACAAATCCGTGACCTTGTGAGGACGGTCTTTCCTTCTTTTCCCAGTCAACCACAAGAAAATGCTATGGATAAAATTTTTCTTCAAGAGCCACTTAAAAAGGGGTCTATCTCCAAAATTTACCACAGCCTT
>JAKKZJ010000009.1:23865730-23885052 GCA_033441845.1 Pangasius mekongensis | reverse complement strand
CGAGCGCAGAGGCTGCACCTGTGCGAGCAGCTCGTAGTGGATGATCTGATAGTTCAGTATTTATATCAAGAGGACATTTTAACCGAGGCTCAAGTGGAGGAAATTCAGTCACAGAAGTCTAACAAAAACAAGACATTAATGCTGCTTAGCATTCTTCCAAACCGCGGCCCCAATGCTTTTAAAGTGTTTGTGCAATCCCTCGAGCAGGACTTCCCCTGGATTAAAGAGAAACTGCTGCTTTTAGCAGAGGGAGAGGAGGATGAGGAGGAGGAAAGAGAAAGGGGGACAGAGCTGTCCAACACCTCCGGTAAGTTTCACATGGGGTTTATTACTGACCTCTTCAAGGAAAGACAACAAAAAAGAATGTTATAAATGATACTGTTCAGCACTCTGTGAAGGGGAGATTTAAATGTCATGTTACAGTACAATGCCTGTAAAGTAAAGTGGGATGTAGCTAAAAGTTCTGTGGTCATGAGACTTTTCCTCTAAATCGCTGCTGCAGTTGTTTCAGGGTAAAGTATTTGCATTAAATGGCCTTTATGAAGAAGGAAGTTCAATGTGTGCTTTAGAGGAAACTAAATTCTGCAGTGTGCAACTAAAATATTATTATAATTATAACATCATCACAGCAGTCACTCTGTGGGACTGCATGACTGAGCCATGACCTGAGCAAGCTGTAGAAAAAAAAACCCAAAACATACATACACACTGTACATATATTCTTAAAACTTTAACTTTGCAGTAGCTAGGTAGATTTTTTTGAAAGTTTTTTTTTCCAAATAAATCTTTTACTTACAAAATAATTTTCACTTACATGCCACAGCAGAATGTAATGATGAAACCAATACCACCTTGATTTCACAAGTACTGACTTTGAAAAGCATACATCTCTGTAGACTGCGTCCGTACATGACTGACTAAAGCTTCTCAACATGCCACCCTTGTATAGATCAGGTGACCACCAATACATACAGTTTGTTTACATCTGCATTTCATGTGGCAGTTGATTTTATGTGAGGGACTGAGCAGCTGGCACTGATACCAGGTGACCAGATACAAGGACAAAATAGCTGTAGGAAGAGAACCAACACAGAGAACCAGTGTTGCCAACTCTTTTCAGAGGAGTATAGCATACTCAAAAAGCTGCTAGAATCTCCAAAATACAGTGGTGCTTGAATGGTTGTGAACCCTTTAGAAGTCTCTGTATTTCTGAATAAATATGACCTAAAACAACTACAGATTTTCACACAAGTCCTAAAAGTAGACAAAGAGAACCCAATCAAACAAATGAGACAAAAATATTATACTTGGTTATTTATTTATTGAGGAAAATGATCCAATATTACATATCTGCAAGTGGCAAAAGCATGTGAACCTTTGCTTTCAGTATCTGGTGTGACCCGCTTGTGCAGCAATAACTGTGGCTAAATGTTTCGGGTAACTTTTGATCAGTCCTGCACATCGGCTCGGAGGAATTTAAGCCCATTCCTCAATACAGAACAGCTTCAGCTCTGGTTTTGACTTTCTGTTCAGTGAATACTTGCTAACTCTGCTCCTGGCGGTCCTTGCGGTGTTTATTTTTGTGCGGTGTTGAAAAGTCTCTCAAAACAAACTGGGGATGTGAACTTTCTTTGTTTCCATTTCTGCTGTTCAAAGAAAAATCATATCTAACTTGTTTTGAACAAGAGAAGAATAGATGTAGTAATGCTCAGAAATGGCATCAGCACTGCAGTGGCAGTTAGAAGATTGCAGAGGTATCAATATGTATGTCTTCTATTTTTGTGGTGTTGCAGGACTGGTCCATTTTCTCTATTTGTTGTATTCTATTTGTTTGCTTTTTTCACTATTCACAAAAAGTTTGTTGTGGTATGGGCTCAGCTAAATTTAAATGCTGAAAAGCATTTTGCATTAGATATAAATGATAAAGCTGGACAGGTACAGTTTGGGGATGTAGCTAAAATAATTCTCTCTCTCTGTTCAGCTCTGTGGGCCATTCCCAAAGATGTCCTTCAAATGGTTCCATCTGATCATCAGCTGAATAGGCTGGCAGCTCGGCTTGGCTTGGAGTGGGAGATGGTGCTGCTGGACTTGGGCTTGACATCGGTAGAGATCTCCCGTTGCCGTGTAGATCATCCACACAGCAGTCACAGTCAGGTGCTGGCAGCCCTGGTGATGTGGAAGCAGACTCAGGGTCGGAGAGCCACAGTGCAGCGTCTACTCCAGAGCCTTCAGAATTCAGAATTTCATCCTTCTTCCCTCAACAAAGTGTTTGTCTAAGGCTACTAGGAAAATATGTAAAAGACTAAACCTCTATGCCCAAATAGGAGAGATGGACACACACACACCAGTGCTGTATGTTTCATACAGAACAGTGTTGAAGAAAGCCAGAGATTCTTACTCTTTTTCTTGCTACTTTTTCATCGTGACAGGTTGCTGTTATATACTGTAGAATGGAAGTACCACCAGCTGAACTTCGTCTTTAAGATTTTATCTCTGTTTGACACAGAAACTTTTAGGAAAATATAAAACTTTGCGTAAAAAATGTGGTTTTTGTTAGTCAGTAAATTGTATGGATTTAAAATGTATTCAACACAATAAATGCAGTAATTTTATTTTGTTTTTATTTACACTATAAATACACCGATCAGCCATAACATTAAAACCCCTGAGAGGTGAAATGAATAACATTGATTATCTTGTTACAATGGCACATGTCAACGGGTGGGATATATTAGGCAGCAAGTGAACAGTCAGTTCTCGAAGTTGATGTTTAGATGACTGGGCGCCCAAGGCTCATTGATGTGATGTGGAGCGAAGACCCATCTGGTCCGATCCCACAGAAGAGCTACTGTAGCACAAACTGCTGAAAAGGTAAATGCTGGCTCTGATAGAAAGGAGTCAGAACACACAGTGCATCACCGATCTCAAACCGATCGACAAACAAGTCCAATCCATGGAGGCCCCACCTTGCAACTTACAGGACTTAAAGGATCTGCTGCTAACGTCTTGGTGCCAGATACCACAGCACACCTTCAGAGGTCTTGTGGAGTCCATTCTTCGATGGGTCAGGGCTGTTTTGGTGGGTTTTAATGTTACGGTTGTTCAGTGTATGTACTGACCTGACTCCAGTGTGTGTGTGTTTTCAAAATCAAAATACATTTGTCAGCAAATCGTTAGCAAAAACTTAAAAACTGAAAAATGCTGTTTGCATAAGTATTCAACCCATGTGCTATGGAAGCTCTATACAGATGAAAGATAGCAATATATAACAAACTCTAATATAGTAATAAGATATGTTATATTGGATCATTTTCCGCTATAAATAAATGAGTATAATATATGTCTCATTTGTTTAACTGGGTTCTCGTTGTTCTCTGCATCTTATTCAAATTGAAGGAAGTATGGATGGTGCAAAATACAGGGAGATACTGCAAGACAAGCTGCTTCAGTATGCTAAAAAAAATTAAAGCTTGGGAGAAAATTTACCTTTCAGCAGGACCATGAGTCTAAACACAAGGCCAAAGAAACAAAGGAGTGTGTGAACAGTACAAAAGGTGGAAGTTCTAAAGTGGCCAAGCCAAAGTTCATATCTTAATCCAATTGAGAATGTATGGTACTGTTTTAAAATTGCAGCGCAAAAGCGTCATCCAGCCAACATGGAGAAGCTGGAGCAAATCTTCTACCGATTCTACCTGTCATTATTATTATTACTATTACTATATCAGACTGTTATTTGCACATTATTGCCATTTGTATATCTGCATTTTTATCCACTGTATGTATCCACTGCATCATATTGCATCTTATTTGCATTTGTACATTTGCATGCTTAATTGCCGTTTTTATTTCGCATCATTCTGTTTACCACAATAAACTTTTAACTTATTGCACCATAACCTTGTTACCTCATTTTAATTTATTTGCTATTTGCACTACTGGTTGGATGCTAACTGCATTTTGTTGTTTCTATACTTGTGTATGTATACTTATGCAAGCAGCATTTTTCAGTTTTTTTTTTTATCTGACAAATAATAAATCTTGACTTTGAAAATTTACTTTAAGAGCATACTGGTTTGCAATATAAATACTGGCTGGAACAATCTGTCATTTGTAGTTTTGACAAATCTGATGACTTTTAAGGGGGTTGAATACTTGTACAGGGCATATACACTCACTGAGCGCTTTATTAGGCACTATACTAATACTGGGTAGGGCCTCCCTTTGTTCTCAAAACAGCCTCAGTTCTTTGTCACATGGATTCTACAAGATGTTGGAAACATTTCTCTGAGATTCTGGCCCATGTTGAGATGATCACTGTGACAACTTCACAGGTTCGGGCGGAAATGAGGTAGCAGGAGGCAGACTTGGAAACAATTCAGAAGCGTTTTATTCTTCACTTTCGCTTTCAGCAGTTTTATTTTTCTCGTGCATGCACACACACATGCACATGCGCGGCTCTGTGTCCATTCACAAACTGGCGCACTACCAAGCACCTGCTTCCACAATCACATCACGCAGCTCCTGCAGATTTTTCAGGTGCACTTTCATGCTGCGAATCTCCTGTTCTACCACGTCCCAAAGGTGTTCTACTGAACTCGGTCAGCAACAATACTCAAATAGGCTGTGGCATTCAAGAGATGATTGATTGGTATTAACGGGCCCAAAGTGTACCAAGAAAACATTCCCCACACCATTACATCACCTCCACCAGCCTGGACTGGTGACACAAGGCAGGTTGGGTCCATGGATTCATGCTGTTTGCACCAAATTCTGACTCTACCATCTGTGTGCCTCAGTAGAAATCAAGATTCATTAGACCAGGCTACATTTTTCCAGTCTTCAACTGTCCAGTTTTGGTGAGCCTGTACCCATTACCTGAAACTGCTGGCCCATATCTGCAGTTATGCACTGCTGCCACACGATTGGCTGATTAGATAATTGCATGAGTGAGTAGATGTACAGGTGTTTCTAATAAAGTGTTCAGTGAATGTAGGTTGACAAAGTTATTGTTATTGTTTTATGTCTACCACAGTATATTGGAGTTGAAATTAAATAATGAATATGACCTCAAAGCTTTCACTTTCAGTTTTAATTTGAGGCTTTTACATCCCAATCTGGTGAACAGTGTTGGAATTACAGCACTGTTTATATTTTTATTATGTGGTCCCCCTTTTTACAGGAGCAGAAGTAATTGGATAACCTAACATAATCATAAATTAAATTGTCATGCTGTCCACATGGTTTGTAGGATCCTAAAGTTCCAGAGTTTTTGGAGGTACAGTACATTTCAGCAGTAAGCATTTGAATGTCTTTATATACTTCCTTTTGCTGTAACTAAATATCTGTCAGCGGTTCCACATTTTCCTGTAGCATAACACTAACTCTGACAACACTGGTCTGTAAGAGGACACCCACTCTGAAAACTGGGTTATGGTCAAGTAACATCTAATATGCCATGCAGTGAGGCCTTTGTTCTAACCTGAACATGAGAAAAGTACAGAAAAATGTAAACACAAGTCAATCAACAGGGATGCATGGACTGAAGCCTAAGTAAGAGAGGAGATGGTAGGCATATGACTGACCTACATTAACCCTGATTAACCCCCATAACTGTCTATGCATGCTTCACCTGCTCACACTGCCATTTAAACCAGACCAGGATCTGGTTAAGACAAGTTTGCTAATCCCTGTTTCCTTGTAATTCAGACTGTGAAACAGTGTACCTGACTGTGTAGGGAGATGTTGGTGGGGCTCACCAGGGTCAAAAATCAAATGATGAATGATGAATGATGGAGATGCCAGTTGCCCTCAGAGTAGAACATGCTTCTCAACAAAATCACACTAATTCACTGTTCCAGAGAGTACTTCTAAGTGCTTAACCAGTTCATAATATTATTTTTTGTCCCAGTGTGATTTCCAGAATGGCCTAAACCTAAACATTTTCCCAATATACCTAACTTCCTGTCCAGAATTCATCACTTCCTTTCTGGATACATGAAGGTATGACACTTAGATAGCCACTATAGCTGGGTTATTTTTCATTGTAACTGGTTTCCATCAGTAGAGGGGAACACTGGAGGAGGAATGTAAAATTGTTTTTTGTATTGTTTTCCTTCAGAACAACCCAAAATGAAAAATAAATAATTTGTAATCCCTGACCACAGCTATTAATTTTATTGTGTTGCATAATAGTTACTCAATAAAATCGTTTAAGGTTTGATAACTCTAAGTGCAATAAATTGTTCCCTAGATTTTAATTAAAAGATACTCTTGGTTGCATGGATAAACTAATAGGCTACCTGGTCAGTGGTTTTCCCATAGTGGTATGGACAAGGCAGATGGAGGCTGAAACTGTGCCACAGAATTACAGAGTTTGCGAAAGTGCAAAATGTACTTATATGGTGGATTTACTTGATACAAAGGCCAATAGGTGTTTGTCTATTATTAACATTTACTGTATCCCTCATGTTTAGATGTGGTTCTCTGTTCTTTGTGCAGATAGGCTGTACTTGTTCATGGCCCCATATTTTTGTAGAAATTTATGTCTTGTGGAACTGTATCAGTCTCACTTCCTTTTGCATTTTGCTTTACTTTTAGGTCATGCTGTATAAAATAATCAGTTATCATACTGATTAAATAATCAATATCATAAAATAATCAATTAATACACAGTAAATGTACAGCAAGCATTGTTTTTTTCCATTCAGAATATATGCTATTTAGTTCATGTAGCGAAATTCAAACAGATTTGAAGAGCTGAGAGATTTAATCACATTTGTAGCTACAGATTATGCTGCACGATGGTTTATTTCCTGTTCTTGTGCTGTGGTTTTCTTTCACAGAATTTTTAGATGGGGTTTCTGCATATCAGAGCACGTGTGTGTTTGTGTGCTTTAATATTGGGTGTGGTGTAAGTGTGGCCACTTTCACATGTAATCAAGGACGTGTAATACAGAGAAACGCATCCATCGGCAGCACCGCAGCTCCCTACAGCACAATAGCTTTAGACCAACAGTTTCAGGTCAGAAGTGTACGCAGCGCCCTATATCACTGGAGTTGTAGACCAACAGTTTCAGGTCAGAAGTGTACGCAGCGCCCTATATCACTGGAGTTGTAGACCAACAGTTTCAGGAAACTGTTTGGTTGGCTACGTGATTACGTACATCATTGAAAAATAACTGTTACAGGCGTCATCAATAATTATTAAATGGCTGATTCTTGCCTCTACGGCCAGCATAATCCACAAGAACCTCCCCACTCTGATGTTTTGACAGCATGATAAGCTCTTTGCTTCTTGGCACCCAAAGGCCTCTGAATAGGTGTATAGCATTAACCATAGCACAGAGACGCTTGGAATTTGGCCAGTCCACCTCAACCCCCAGCCAGACGGACAAGCAAAGTACAGAAGCATGGGAGATTGTCTTTAATTATTTTTCAAATATTTTTTATTTTTCATAGTAGGCCAAAATGTCAATGCCAAGCGATTGCAGCAGAGCAAATATACTGGAACAGCTTAGGAATGGTCACACCTAGAGGTTCAAAATCACACAGTCAAGCTAGGCCAAGGTACCTTGTCAGAGACTTCATTTTCTTTTTATGCTGCATTTGACAGAAGTTCGTCACCCAATTTCTGACCTGCAACTAAAAAAAACCAAAAAAAACCAAAACAAAGAAAACACCCCCTCAACTCCTCTGGAATTGATGTCAAATCAACATGGCCACATCAACAGTAAACACAGCAGCACTTCTTACCATTAAATGAGTTATAATGTATATATAAGTATTAGCTTTAGATCAATCAACATAAAGACATTTTCACTTGTTAAATCTATAACACTGACTCTACAGTTCACTGGAAAATATACATCACTCATCACAGTTAGCTGCTAGCTTGTTGCTAACAAAAGATGAACATGAAGGCATGTATACATTTCCCCACTTTGTAGTGCAATCACATGGAGGTAGAAAACGACATAATTCCAAGCTCCAACTTCCCACTTTTGAGGTAATTTGAAAGCAGCGTTAGACCCAGGAAGGTTCCAAAACAACCTAACAAAGTTATGTATACTTTAATAAATATATGGGTACACTGAAGCCGGTCTTCTGACCTGTGACAAATCTGGAAATGACAACTAGGTTACCCTTTGCCCCTTGGTTTCTTTCCCTGTGTTGAGAAGCTATGTGTACTGAAATTAAAGTCAGGAAATTCCAAAAATCAAATATAAATCACTGAAATCTGTCAATCTCTATATGAGGTTTCCACTTTTATTATGAGGTTCCTCAGATGCCTCAGAAGTCTCAGATGCCCTTAAATTGCTCTGTGGCACCCTGTTCAAGCCATAAAGACATATAATGATTAGACCTTTTCAGAGGTCTTACAAATTGTGAAATTAATTAGAAATTTCAAATAAACTTAAAGTGATTTGTTTTCCAAAAAGTTGGCTTAAATTTCCAGAAATTTGTCCAAATTCAAAAACATGATATTACTTTTATAATTACATTCTTAATTCCAAAATTATCACACTTCTGGAAGCTGAGATTGCAAATCTTGAATGATCTCAAATTTGCAATATTTGGATCACTGTTTTGGAATATTAATAATTTGGAATTCAGATCCAAATTTTGGGATATGTATCAAAATATTGGAGTTGAAGGCCAGTATACTGGAATGGGATTATTGGGAATTCTTATTTGGAATTCTATCATTGCAATCTATTCATCTCATGACTCTTCTGGTGATTTGTGTTCATTTTGTTGAGTTTTTGAGAGAGCGCTGAAAAGTGGACTAAATAAGCGCAAGTTTAACTGCTAAAGTTCCACCTGCCTCCCGAGTCTTCCTCCACACCCTCCCACACTGGGGTCTTAATATAATACACTGAAATGCATAATATAATTAGTTGTGATCGCTAGTTGATCGATATATGACAGAAAGAGTTTTACTACTGGAAGTGCGCATAGCCGCTGAGATTTTAGTGGAAATACGTAGGCAGTAGGCCGTGCATAGTGTCCATTATGCAACAAATTCAAGGATGAACTCACAATGATACCATATTTAGATTTAAAAAAAAGTTTTATATAAAAAGACAAAAATAGATAATTTATCTGGTAAACATTTCCCAATTAGCTCATAAAAAGGGTTAAGTACTGAAACATTTTTTTTTGCCAAACTGTCTTGAAGAGGGCTTTAACACAATAGACAGGGAGCATTCTTCATTATTAACCCTGTTCTGTCTGTAGGGATTTTCCTGCTGTAATTACACAACCATTCAATAAAAATGTGACACGAGACAAAGGGACAGTGAATAAGTGGTGTATATTTGTGTTTAGCTTGGATAGAGTAGGGTTACAGTGGAGAAGATCAGGTTTTATTTCACAATCAATTTAAAATCATAACGTTATTATTGTTTAAGTACATTAACACACAGGTAAGGTATATGCTACTAAAGTAGACACAGACACTACAACAATGAGGTTTTTAAAATTGTGTTTTAAAATCCTAGCCTATTGTTACTGTACTCAGGATGTTGTCCTGCTTTTTGGGGTTTTGTGATTACTGTTGGACAGAAATTAAAAAAAATGAGAAAATAGAGATGGAAGAAAGTTGAGAGTTTACACAGCTCTTTTTGTTTTAAAACACTCCCAGATGGCTCAGCGGATGAGGGTTGCTGGTGATGTTGCTGGATTGTTTGAACATTATTAAACATTTTATTTGAGCCAAATACAAGAAACCAATACAGGGCCTTGGTATTATAAAGTTTCTATCTGAGTTAAAATTAAATAGCAGATATCACCTTATAATATGGTCATGAAGTGTAAACATGTTTACTACAACATGTTTAATTCCTTTATGCTTTTATTGCACTAACATTAGGCCTCATTCATCAAAAAGTGAGCAAAATTATGTATAATGTTTGTGTAAGACAAATATAAAAAAAGAAATTACGCTGGATTTACAAAAGTTTCATAAAGGCTGATTTTATTGCTACCTTCATGTATGGTTCTAGATAAATAAGCTGACCTGTATTGTTTGGTGTGAGCTTCATAGGCAAGAAGATGAACTGTAAAGCCAGTTTCTTGTACAGGGACTCAAGCAACCTCCCATCAGCTTTCATGGCCCTAAGCTCAGGGGTGTACCACGGGACCAGGGGAACAAGTCTAGATATCTGAGGAGCAAATGTATTGAGTGTTAGAAATAAGAGTGCTAAAGTTGAGAACTAAGTCCGTATTAGAGAGTGAAGTAGAAAAAGAGGAAACTTGCAGAATGAAGAGGTGGATCAGAGTTTATGATAAAATTCACTGTTTCAATAAAGCAACATCAACGTATTTGTGATCAGAGACACTCAGACAGAGCCAGACTCTGAGTGATGTCCAAGCCACTAGTACAGACAGTATTAGGTGTATGGCCATGCATATGGCAGGGCACTGGGCAGTGTGGAGAGTCCATACGAGCATTTAGATCCTCAACCCGGACAATTTTAGAACAGATGGTAAAAGCTAGGGAGATGAGTTCATTAAACTTAGATAACAAGTTTTGTAAGGACTTTGCTGGTCGATAAATCAGAATAATTAAAACTGGAACAGTGTGAACAGTGGAGACTTGTCCATAGAGTCCCTGCATTTATACCAGCAAATGTTAATATTCATAAAGTCCTCATTCACAACCCCATACAAACAAACGGACAGCATACTCCGGTTCAATTTAACTGATATTCCGATGTACCTGAATTCACCCAATCTCCTCTGTGTGTAAAGAGCACCACTGGGGCGCAGCACTAAACCGTGAACATCCCGTTTCCATCCAAACTGCGTAAAGCTGCGTTACCTGAAGGTGCTGAAGCTGCTGGACTCGCTACGAACAGGGCAGAAGAGTTCTGTCAGATGACCATCATTACCTAAAAATTACCTGTAATAAATAAATAAATAAATAAAGCCCTTAACATGTTACAGTCGTGCATGTTTAACAGCTGTGCTGCTTTGAGCTGGTGACAGGATGTGTGCCAACACTGGTGACACGGAAGCCTTCACTTTCACTGACTTTCAGTGAGGAGACCCAGGCTTCAAACTTCATCAGCACAGCTCCTGCCTAAGCGAAGGCGGCTGAGGGCTCCGGGGTCCAGCCCCCGTGTGGACACACACCATGAGGACTGCTTTACTCGGAATATTTATTCTCCTGAAAGGAGCAATTTGCGCGTTAGAGTACAACTTTAACGGCGTGATCAGACACTTTGCTGTGGGAAACGGTACGGTGTTTGTTGCTACAGACTCTCAGCTCCACCAGATGCGGCACGATCTAGTAGAGGAAAAGGTTAAAGACATATCAAACACCACGCACCCGAACGCAGTGAACATCTTGTTGCCTTTCGAGGCGAACAGAACTCTGATCACCTGCGGCACTTCAGACTGCGGCTACTGCGAGGTCCTGGACATCACCGACATAACCCACACTATCTACAGGGAGACAGACCTGCCGGTGGGACCGTATGTGAACGAATCATCCGTTGCGTTCCTGGTTGATTATACTACAGGCAACAGTAAAGGCACATACATGTTGGTGGGGAGAGAGGATCATGATGTTGATGATAAAAAGGCGAAGTCAGGAGAGTGTTCAGTTGATTCCGGTGTGTTATTGCGCAGCACTCTCCAAACTCAGCCAGGTGAAATATTTTCTAAAGGAAGCTCAGCTTCAACTGAAGCCTACATTAAAATTCCTGATGTTAAGTGGGTGGACGGTTTCCAGGTATCCTCACCGTTTCATTCCTACCTCTTCGCCAACATTATTTCAAGCAGCAAAAAAAAAGTGGTTTTCTTAAAGATGGATAACGGAGAGAGAAAAACAGATATGACGAAATCTCTGAAAGTTGCAACTTTACTCTGCTGTGAGGACCAACAACGCCAAAAACTGGTGTCATCTGCCTTCATCTGGTCTGACTCTTCTCTTTTATGGATGGGAATATTCACTGCAGAACGTCCACACCACCCTGAGAACACTGCTCTGGCTATTTACAACATTACTGACAGCAGACCAGAGAACCCTCCTGCAGAAATCAGATGTAACCCATCATGTAGCCCACAGGTTGGAAACACTTAGAAAGCTGTCCTAAACATACTGCTTAAAACATGTTGATGTAGACCTATTTATAATTTAATTTAATCTCCATGCAAACAACAGCATTCTGGTTATGTATGTAATATTGATAACTGATTGTCTTGTTTCTGTAGAATGAGGAAGTTTTTGTAAACCCGCTTGCTGTGGTGTTCAAACACAGTTCAATGACATCTGTGGCAGCGAAAAGGAAAGGTTCTTGGACTGTGCTGTACATTGGAACTGCAAATGGCCAACTGATAAAGGTCTGATTCTCTCTCTCTCATTCATTTATGTTAAATGGTACATCCAAACACACAGAGGGCCAGACAACACTAGCACACTATTTTTGTGCAAGCAAAGATATATTTTGAAGAATTGGAGAAAATGCACATAAAAACATATTTTCTTATGTTATATGCAACAACAGTATGTTTATAAACACAGTGAAAATGGCACACTTACATTTTTATTTTTTATTATTATTAATTCTAATATATAGTTTGCCTATGCCTACTTCTACCTTGTATGATATGTATGCACTTATCCTCTCCATATGGGAAGTGGTTGACATTCAAATTAAACTTTACAATGACTGTCAAAGGCCATGCGTTGTGTTAAAACTCCACATAATGATTCCAAGCCTTGTTTTGTGTGTATGATATAACAGCTTGTGCTGGACACAGATTACAGATCTGGCTGTGCAAAAGTGCTATACAGATCTGATGATGACAGGATGGTGTTTCCCAAAATGTACTTTGACCCAGTGGATCATAATTACATCTACATAGCTTTGAGAAATCAGGTGAGTTTTAGCTGATCTGAAATAAAAGCTGTTGCAAGCACACATGGCTTTTTAGGATGAAATTGAGTGGCCAACTCTATTAATTATTTTTGCATGCATTGCTGGAAATATAAATGACAAATAAAGTTGATTCAAGAGACAGTGCTCAGTGCTAAGAGTCAGCCAGTTCAGCAGTTTCAGCAAATGGTCTAACTCTAACTAATAGCAATAAGACCAATAATAGCAATTAATTCCATAGCTTAATTGTGTGTGTGTGTGTGTGTTTTGTAGATTAAACGTGTTGCAGTGACTCAGTGTGGTATGTATGGCACTTTTAGAGCCTGCATTGGCAGCATGGACCCTTTCTGTGGCTGGTGTGGGGTCACAAACAGGTAACTTTCTCACCTACTCTTATACTATACTACATAATTAAATAATATACTAATCTCTCTCACTAATTAAATGTTTATGTTCATCGCTCAGGTTTATGTTCAGTTCATTAACTCTTCTAGCAACCAATGATTTTTTTTTTTTTAGCTATGAGGCTCTGACTGCCTCATGTGCTCATGCATCGCCAACCTGCTGCTGTGTAACTGTAACATCATATATCCTACAGAATAAAATACACTCACCGTCCACTTTATTAGGAACACCTGTGCACCTGCACATTCATGCAGTTATCTAATCAGCCAATCACATGGCAGCATCACAATGCATAAAATCATGCAGGTACAGGTCAAGAGCTTCTGGTAATATTCACATCAAACATCAGAATGAAGAAAACGTGTGATCTCTGTGACTTTAACCGTGGCGTGGTTGTTGGTGCCAGAAGGGCTGGATTGAGTATTTCAGAAACTGCTGATCTCCTGGTTAACACAGAATGGTGCAAAAAACAAAAAAACATTTAGTGAGTGACAGTTCACATTATACAGTTTTGTTCTCCTCTGACCCCAGTCAAAGTGCATATTTAGCCATGTGCCACTGCCAATTGTAATGTTATTAACCTGCCTGGTGCTGAGATTGATCAGTAAAAGGTATGCACATTGTAACCTGGCAGACATCACAGGATTTGTGCAGAATGTTGATGGAAAAGTCAACAGTTTCAAGCTCATGTTATTTGTTGTTTTTATAAAGAAAAATGAACCACCTGCATTATTTATAGTGCATATATTTTGTGCTGTACAAGATTTCTACTATTCCAGTAGTATACATACTATATTCCAGGAATATTTATATTCCTTTAGAACATGACCAGACCTCTCAAATCAATTGCTTACTTGCCTATTCATGTTATCCAACAGGTATTTGGTGGTTATATAATCAATAAAGCAGCCCCTTGACATTAGATTTTAAATTTTCCCCTAATTTTTGTTCACTGTAGTTGCTGTATGCAGGAGGAGTGTCCAGGGTCACCTTGGATCTCCATTTCTAAAGATTCTTTTCAGAAAGAGCTGATTTCATTTCGGGTGGCTAAGATCCCTGGACAGGTAAATGTTACTGAATGAAATATCAAAATCATTTTTCTTTTTTTGGACAGTACTACTTCAGTACTACTACTTTTTTTTTTATTGATTGTGGTCCACTCTCAGATCAATCTGAATCTACACCTCTACCTGGATGCCACAGAAAGTCTTCCCTTAACATGTACATTCAAGGCAGGAAATGTGGATCTGTGTAATACGTCTGGGCCAGTTGTACATGTTCCCAAATGCTCCTGCAATTTCCCTGAAAAGCACCTGTCTTCTGATAGTCAGTATTTTCACAGTTTTCTTAATTATTGTGTGGGTCATGTTACATTTTATAGGCTTTGGAAAGAAAGTATTTTTTTTTATGATCATGTGTATGGAGTTAATTGATTTTGCCTAACAATATGTAACTCTGCTCCACTTCTCCAGAGCTCAAAGTTACAGTGACAATCACCATCAGTAGTCAGACCTTCACAGAGAGCCTGACACTGAGTAGCTGCCCAAACATCACAGAGAATACGCCATCAGATGCTCAGTAAGAAGATCCCTTATTAAAAACTCTGTAACCAACAATCTGTCAATAGAACAAGATTTGTCAGGCTATATTTGGCAGGTTTTTAAGCCATCTCAGACAATGCTTTCCAGGATCTGAATATGCATCTAAATACAGCTAAGGCCCTTAATTACTAAACGTCTGTGTGTACAAACATGTTCAGACTTGATAATATGTGCATAAAATGTGCAGACTTTGTGATTTGCAGAAATGTGATTTACTAACAAGGTTAATGGAGGACTGCATCTTTCAAGTGTACAAGATAGAACATCTTGTCCCTTTGCTTGTTTGCCTTAATGAATATGCATTTTTACCATAACGTGCAAAATACAAGATGGTGTCAAAGCAAATTTAATTATTTTGCACAAGCAATGTAATTTACTAAGACTGAAAGTCACTAGTCTCAAAATTATGACTTATTATTACTATGGTAAAGTTGAGTTATATAGTCATTGAACATTTGCATCTTTGAAGTCAACAGCATTTAAATAGAGTCTTTAATTCAGTTTTCTTATAAACATAATGTACACTCATGTCTTCATCCCTTTATTTTAGGTTCAGATCATATTTTGCACAGTTTTTCAACATATCTCTTTGCCTTTAATAGTTGAGGTTCAGCATCAATTTCCTTCTGAGAATCTCTTGGAGAACTGAATGTGCTATGGTTATTGAGAATAGTTATTACTTGTTATTTTGGCATCTATATTTTTTTTAAAAAACCTGGACTCCTGAGTGGCTCAACAGAAAAGCATTCGCCCTATCAGAAAGCACAAGTTTGAATCCTGACAATGCCATAGCCATCCATTGCTGGGAGTCCAGTTCTCTCTCTCCCCTGTCAATCACAGCGACACTAGCCAGTTGTGGCCATCTATGAGCTTAGTATATCAAAACATTGACATTTAAGCTGTTATTCTGGATCTGTCTGGCTATTCATTTGATAGCTTGTACTAGCAAACTGTATGAAACTGGCCTCTTACTGACAAGATACTGAATATCACCTAAAAGCAGCCATTTTCTGATGATTGGCCAGCATTATCTGTTGTTCTGTTGTGTTGTACTGACTGGTCTGTAAATTAAATTTAGATAGTTAGATCACACAATTGGCCTATATAATATTCTGGATCAAACCAAGAATCAGATGTCTGATTTAATGTAATGTGTATTTTAATATTTAGGTGTGTAGCCTGTGTCTCAGCTGGGTGTTATTGGGACAGCAGTAGCAGGAAATGTACCTGGAATTCTGCACCGCACGTACACACACAGGTGAGTCTATGTAATGTACGCAGCTATATACAGCGTACAAGTGAGACATGACACACGTTTCACTAATTTCTATATTACCTTTGGTTGCTTCAGTCAAGCTTTTGCTAACTTTATTTTACACACATATTTACAATGTTTTTTTTTTTTTTTTATTAGAGAATTGTTTGAAAAGTTCCCACACCTCCCCTTCTGCAATCATTGGTTTCATCAGTCTAGTTTATTCTGAATAGTTCCTGTCCTGTTAGTGTTGCGTTGTGAAGTCTTTATGTGTATTCAGTGATTCTGTGTTTCTGGGTTTTCCATTTTAGTTTCATGTGTAATATATGTGCCTCTGTATCAAGACCAAAGATATCTGCACTGTTTCAGGCTGCTCAAGATTTTCTCACTTTACAGTCAAAAACACTAATTATTATTGCTGTGACTAACTAACAGAAACCTAATACCATTTAACATTTTTTGTGCTATTTAAGTTAGTCTTCATTCTTCTTCTTCTTCTTCTTCTTCTTCTTCTTCTTCGTAATGCATATTCGTATTTTAGTTTGTTCATCATTGTCCCAACACTCAGCCTGGTCCTTGTTTGCTTTAGCTTTACCTTAACTCTCCCTGATCGTTATTAATTATACCTGTGTTCTGTAATGTCATCCATATCTGTGTTTGTGTCTATGTTGTATTTGTTGTTTTTCTTTGTATGTACTGAGAGATTTAGCTGCCTTTTCTCTGTTCCTGTTTTTTCATGTTTCCTCAAATATAGTTACTTATATTTAGTGCTTTCAGGTTATAATTCTGTGTGTTCTTTTGGTAAACATTTTTGAGGTTTGAACATTTGTGGTCCTCATAAATGAGCTAAAAATATTTGGCTCAAATAAAACAGAGACAAAAATACTACTACCCAAACAAATCTGCACTGATGTACAAGCATCTCATGTGGCTATTTCTTATTTACTTTCTGTTTACTCATTCAGAGATGAATCATTCACACATAGTGAGGAGTTAATACCAGAATTGCACACATCAGTATTCATAAGTGACACACACACACACACACACACACACACACACACATATATATATATAAATTATTATTTTTAACCCAGAGGAGATTGAAGGAGACTGATGTTAATCTAAGACATTGATTATTTCAAGAACTGAACACTTACTGAATGCTGAAAATGGTCAACTTATACTTCAAACCATCAACATGTTTTGTTTATCAGGAGAGTAGATAAAACAAAAAAACATGGCATTATTTTATTAATTCTACAATTAAAAATAGTGAATTAAATGTGAGATAAAATTGTCTATATCCCACACACGTAATGATTTCACTCTCCATATTGTTAAATTAAATCAGATTTGCAGTGATTTATGTGTTATTTACAACTAAGACTCTACATGCAGCAATATATCTGTTACTACATGTACTATAATACTGTTCTGCACAAGTCAATATTGTGCGTTACTGTACTACTGTTTTGCACAAAGTCAATATTGCACACTCACACATACAGATGTACATAGTCTATATTTCTATATACTTAATCTATATTTCTACCTCTGAAACTTTATTTTTTTACAGTTTGCACTTGTTTTGGCATTCAATGTGGACAGCAAGGAAAGAATTTCATTGTACAGGGATACTTGCTTTCCTCACTGTGCACATGACAATAAATGCTTTGAACTTTATATATTGGCAACATTGGAGGTTAATATACTTAATATACTTAAAATATAGTTAATACACTCATGTTAGATATTTATTTCAATGCTGTATAGAAATTCCATTTTCTTGTTTATATACAGCATCATCCTATTAGTCTTTTTTCATTTTTCCATTTTTAATATATTGATTTAACTTTCAGGCTTAAGTTGCCAACTCTGAATATGGATGAATAGCCAATAGAATAGTTTGAAAATTATACATCTCTACTTGATTTTATCTAAGAATTCTAAGAATTTGATCAGTTTCCAACTGAAGTAATGTTTTTTTTAAAATTAATCATTACTAATATTTCAGCACAGCGTTCTGTTTTAATGAAGTAAATTGACATTTGGAGGTTGAATTTGATAAGTATAATAAGTACAATACTGAAAAGCATTAAACATTAAATGCATCTCTATCCCCTATGCAGGACATATGCAAGGAGTCTTCCTCTGAGAGAAACTACATGGTGAGTGATATATGGAACTGATCACACAGCATGAACGGAAATAAGATTTATGTTGGTGAGGGGAAAAGTTAAGAGGTGTGAACGAGGAACTGAGTTTGTGTTCATCAGGCCTTTTAAATATTTTTTTCTTATTTCTAAATTAATAGCCAGTCTGCTTTCACGAAACATTTTTGCCAAATCAATATCTTGATTTATGTTTTTAGTATTTGATAAGTTATGAATATTTAATTCTTATTTGATATGGACCAACATGACTTTTTGGAGTCTCATGTGGAAATATTTCCCATTCATATATTAACCATGCTGCTGCTGCTACTTATTATTATTATTATTATTATTATTATTATTATTATTAAATAATTATTACATACAGTATATGCTGTAGTTGAGGCCAAAAGTTTACATAAATCTTGGCTTACAATGTTCAATCTCATTTTCACTCTGCTGAAATTCTACACATTTAATGTTACCATATATTTTGTTTGGCAACTCACTTAGAGTATCTACTTTATTCACATCAGAGGTTATTTTAAAACAATCGATTAGAGACATGTTTATTTCAGTTTTAATTCAGTATATCAGAACTCCAATGAGTCAAAAGTTTACATGCACCATGTTGACTGTCTTTTAAACAGTCTGGTAGATTCCAGAAATTCATGTAGTGACTTTTTGAAGCTTCTGATTAGTCAATTATCGTAATAAAGAGTTCATTGGTAGAGCACCTGTGGCTGTAAAAGGACCTAGCTTTAAAGTCAGTGCCTTTTTGCTCTTGATGCCATGGGAGAATCCAAGCAACTCAAACAAGACTTCAGAAAAATATTGTGGACCTCCACAAGTCCGGCTCCTCCTTAGTAACAAATTCCAAACAACTGAAAGTACCATGAACATCTGTACAAACAACTGTATGCAAATATAAAAATCGTGGGGCCGCACAGGCATTGCATCATTAAGGAAAGAAGTACAATTTAACTCCCAGAAATGTGTGAACTTTGGTCCAAAAGGTTCA
>JAKKZJ010000009.1:23844385-23858317 GCA_033441845.1 Pangasius mekongensis | reverse complement strand
CAAAAAACACAAACAAAAAAAAAAAAAAAAAAATACATAACAAAATAAATATATATATATTATATATATATATATATATATATATATATATATATATATATATATATATATATATATATATATAAATAATTAAAATAAAGAAAGTGAGCCGACACAAACCCATACATTAAGACAAATAAAACTAATCATTCAATTATGACTAAAGAAATGGTGGTGTATAAACAGGACGGGCCGAGGAGGACTGCGCAGAGCCGTAAGCTGTAAACAAACACCTCAGCTGATGGAGGATTTAGCGTTCGCTTATTATTATTAATATTTTATGTTATTATTATTATAAAAATCCAGCAGAAAATGTTAGTTTGTTTTGGCTTACGCAAACATTTACACACAGCTTTATTAAAAGAGTGAAAAAATGAGGCCCATTGTTCAGAATAATTCACAAACCAGCAGGTGAAACCAAGGGAAATGAATCCTTCTTGCTTTCACTGCTAGTCCATGAGTGTTAAATTGCATTCATTGAAAGCACAGTTTGGCTTTCCCTGCTCCAATGTGACTCATTTTAATTACAAAGGTTTTGATAAATAGGCACAGAGATGAACTGAATATCCTGAAGACATTACAGACTTTAGTGTAAACTGGCATGTGCCAAAAAAAATCAGTTGGATAGCACCATATTATTTTTGTGGACATTTTAAATGATCATACTCATTTATGTAAGCTGAGAAGCTAAGGACACTGTAACACAGTTTTGTGATAATATTGCAAAACATATTCGACTTTCACTAACGATATCTAACTCATATTATGATATGAAAGGTTAATATCGGCACATGCCTGCTTGGTAACCTGCAGTGGTGTTGGCTAGGCATGTACTAGAGCATTTATTTTGTGTTTTGATCGTTAAAGGTAGAATACTACGAGTGTCATGTTCAATGTAATAAAGAATCTATTGCTCCCTCTCTCTTATGACTTCTACTTTCTTTCTTTAGAAAAAGGAAGACAAATTGAATTTGAGTGAAGTGGAACTAAAGGTGTGGGGCTTACAGGAAGAAAAACAGTTTGAGTGTAAAATAGAGAAAATTAAGTCCAGTGTTGTGATCTGTAAGATTTCAGGAGAAAAGGAAGGTGAAATCAAAGTGGACTCACTCAGGGTATGACTTTACTATCAACTGTTATTATGCAATCCTGCTTTTTAGTTTGAACCTTAAAAAACACTGCTGAATAGTGGTGCATATGTTCTGCTTGTTTTGTTTTGTTTTAGATTGAGCTTGGCAATGTTACCAAAATTGTTCAGATGGCACATGATGGAATGAACTATCTGTATACACTTGTCGCATTAATCATTTTGATTCTTCTCGGTGCTGTTGGTGAGTTTTGACCAGCTTGTGATTTCTATGTTTGATTCTTAGATTATTTGTCCATGGTTACTGGGTCAGCGTGATGCTTACTATTTCTGTATCTGTCTCTTTGTCTAGCTGGAGTATTTATCCACCGTAAGAGCCAGCAGCAGATGAATGCACAAATGAATCAGCATCTGGAAATGCTGGAAAATGACATCAGAAATGTGATCAGACAAGGTAAATCCCACTTAGAACAGTTTGCATACTGCAGCTCTATATACAGTATATGACATACACTCATAGAAAAAAGGGTTCTTCAAAAGGTTCTTGGCATAATTATGGGTTTGTAGCTTCAGTAAACAGTTCTAGTTCCTTTCTTGTACAGAAATATTTTGTTGTATGGTTCCAGGAAGAACCATTAAAGGGTTCTTCAGAGAGTAGATTTTTTTTTAACAGCTTAATAGAACTATAGAGGAAGGCACTGGAAGATTTCTTGAGGTGACCAGTAAGCTTTTAATTTTTAGTTGAATAGAGTCCTTCAATTTTTTTTATGAACTTCTAATTTTAAAGTGATTGTTTTCTGTTTTATACAGGATTTGTGGATTTGCAGACAGAAAGTTCAGATCTTGTCGAAAATGTTGGCGCCATTCCTTACCTAGATTATAAACATTTTGCTTTGAAAATATTCTTTCCTGAGGTTTGTGCATTCTAACTGTCTGATTATCTAATGTGTCACTTGAAGTTATCTTTGTGCTTGAGAGGTAGTGTGTGTTTTGTGGGTATGGGACTTAATTGGTATATTTTACTCTATTTTTAGGGAGGGCCTTTAGCAAACCAGATGATCAAAGAAATTGGCCAGGTGAGAAAACCTTTAATGTAATACCTGTTTAACTCATACAAACATTGAAACATGATTTAGGGATTTGCTCATTTCGTTTACTTGCAGCTTAAATAAAATTTATTGATGCAGTTTACAGTATAAATGTTTCAGAGGTAATTTCCTCTGATGTGATGACGTGTGTTGACAGTGCCATTTCCTTAGCAGCTGTGAAAACTTCTGCATACTCTGACTATTTATGTAGTACAGTTTTGTAAATGTAGGCACATAACACCCACAGACAAGTTGCAGTAGGAGTCAACACATATGTTATGGTTTAATTTAATTCAGAAAACTCAGAAATGAAGGAAAACAGTATTACCACTCCAAGAACACCCCCATTATCTAAGACTAACATTACTGTGTGTCTTTTGTTATGGTTAGTTTGATCAGTGTGAACAGGTTTCATTTGTGTAACTTCGTGATTGTGATGCCTTTTATCGTGCCTTTACTCAAAATGTTTGCCACCACTGTTCAAACCAGACGAGAGGCTTAATAATAATCTGCTAAAGCATGCATATGATAAAGTAGATCTGTACTGACAGGATTAGGCAACTTCTGGAGTAGAGCTATGTAGAGTTTTGGACTTCCATAGCTTCATGTATATAAAGTACTGAATATGATAGCTTTCATAATCTGAGTGTTGGTTCTGATGTTCTGATCAGGATGCAGTGAAGGCAGAGATGGATGAGAGATGCCAAGCTTTCTCTGCACTGATTCGAGATCAGACATTCCTCACATGCTTTTTCCGTGCTCTGGAGGAGCAGAAGAGCTTCAGCATAAAGGACAAGTGAGTGTGCCAGCTCAGGCCACAGATACCCATGCAAAGAGGAAACTACTGTAGTAGCGTCTTGGACCAAAAAAAAAAAGTAGAAGTTATTTTTTTCCCTTCTCTTGCAGTGACCTCTGAGCTCAATCAGTTCTTTTGGTTCTTTGGTTGTCACAAAGAGCTTGCTTTAACAATGTCTTTTGCTTCATGAGCAATATGTTATAAATAATAAATAAAAATAAATGTTATAGTTTTAATATTTATTTAAAACAAACAAATTATGAATTGAGGTCAAAACAGTTTATGATTTCTTGTGTGTCTCTCTGGTCAGAATATATAATATATATCATAAAATCCAACATTTTAAACTTTGCAGTTTTATGTTGCTGATGAAGTTTTTTTTTTAAAGTCCTTATTCAATTTAATTCAATTCAATTCAATTTTATTTGTATAGCTCTTTTAACAATGGATATTGTCACAAAGCAGCTTTACAGAAATAATAAATTCTGGATATAAATTTTAAATTTATACATTTATCCCTAATGAGTGTGAGCCAGAGGTGACGGTGGTGAGGAAAAACTCGCTGAGATGATATGAGGAAGAAACCTTGGGAGGAACCAGACTCAAAAGGGAACCCATCCTCATCTGGCTGTCACCGGATAGTGCGATTATAAATAAATCCCTTCTATAACTGTAATCTCATGTAACTGTAGGCTGTCCATATGGGGCCACTGGCATAGCATGTGTAGCTGAACAGAGAGAGAGAGAGAGAGAGAGAGACGGAGGGAGATTCTTACAAATTCTGCTCTGCCACCACCATTCTTTGTGACCTTATTGGTCTGTTTGTCTTCTCACACTGGCTCTCAGGTGTACAGTGGCATCCCTGTTGACTATAGCGCTGCATAGTGACCTGCCATACCTCACGCAGCTGATGGAGAAGTTACTGCAGAGTCTAATGGATCAGCCAAGCAATGCTCAGCCCAAACTCCTGCTGCGTCGTACAGAGTCTATTGTAGAAAAACTTCTCACCAATTGGATGTCCATTTGCCTCTATGGCTTTCTTAGGGTCAGTCCATACTTTCAGTCATATGGAGTCACATGCCTATCTATTTGATTGACAAGTAATATTGCAAACTGATATGTGTGCTTTTGTGTGATATTTTCACAGGAGTCGGTTGGTCAGCCACTCTTTCTGATGGTATCAGCTCTAAAAGAGCAGATTTCTAAAGGGCCAGTAGATGCAGTGACTGAGAAAGCTGTGTACACACTGAATGAAGACTGGCTCCTGTGGCAGGCTCAGGGCTTCAGCTTCAGCCTGCTGGTTTGCTCCATTCTTACTTCCTGCTATTTATGCTGCATTTCTCACATTTGTTATGGATCCTTCCTTTTTGGCTCTCAGTTTGTTCCGACTATGATTCTTTGGTGAACTTTTTTAATTGCAAGTTGTTGCAAATGTTACCACTGTCATTCTGATCACAGTTTTCTGGTGTCAGTATTTTCTATCCTTTTACCGTGTCTCCAAGTTTATTATTATCATAGAACTTTTTACACAGGTTTCGATATGCATAGTGTAAAAATTTGTTTAATAAGCAAAAGCAACTTTAATCTGTGGTGGGATGACAATGACTGTTCTTGCTTTGACTGAAGATTTAGCAATGCAGCTTTGATGAGGGAACTCTGCTGAGATTTTGCCTTTTTTGTCTCTGTCAGCTAATCACCCCACACTGGAGAAGTCAAAAAAATTAATGCAATACATCGCATTTCCAGAAAAGACCACAATAATGAAGGGTTTTCACAGCATCGCAGATTTTCTAAATGTAATTTGGGAAACAGATTGTGCACGTATAGCCATAAAATACCCTAGTTTTGTGGAATTTACATGTGCTGACAGAAAAGGCTACTCACGTAGCCAGGTAATTTGTGTCTTGTACAGGTCATTTGTGATGCACAGTTGCAGTTCTGGAATGTCGTTGCAAAATGTCCACAGTGTAAAAAAAAATTACTGTAGATTTTACAGAATTTACAGTAAACAACTGTGAAACATATGTACAGTAAAGTACTGTAATATGTTACATAATATAAAATAACACCTAACCCAGTACATTTGCCCATTCAGGATACTGAAGGACCCCAACATGGCAGTTTGGGGTGATGAGATTTGAACACACAACCTTCTGATCTGTAACGCAAAGCCTTAACCACTGAGACCTAGTACTGCTTGACTTAATAGTATACAGTTTTGGACTTCATCTCACTATCTGGTGTCACCCAGAATAGGATGGGTTCCCTTTTGAGTCTGGTTCCTCTCAAGGTTTCTTCCTCATATTGTCTCAGGGAGTTACTCTTTGTCACCATCACCTCTGGATCGCACATTAGGGATAAATTTAAATCTATATATGTATTTCTGTAAAGCTGCTTTGTGACAATGTCCATTGTTAAAAGTGCTATATAAATAAAATTGAATTTAATTTAATATATATGCTCAGCCAAGTAGTATGATTTAAAATGAAGGAGGCCAAATCCCTCAACCATTTTACTTTTAATAAGCTGTTGTCTTGATATTCTGCCACCCCAGACCAGTGAGGATATAACAGCGTCCAAGTGCTTAAAATAATGTTGCAGTATGAATACAGGGATTGCCTGAAACGTATACAGTATATAAAATAATTTCAAAACTATTTTGATGGCATCAATCCGGCTCTCCATAGAAATAGGTCTTCCAGAATTTTATATTTCTCTTAAGTTTCTCAAATTTTTTTTTATCCCAGTTCTGTTGTTATAAATGACTGGTTTCCCTTGTAACTATTATGCCTAGGCTGGTAATTTATCCAAAACCTTTTCTAAAAGGGGCAGATCTTAAATATGTTGTATCTACAAATTTGGAGAGAGATAATGTTCCAATTTACCTTCTATCTTGAAAATAGTATTTATAAGGCTTAATAATGGGGCAACAGATGCTTGAGGTTTGAAATAAATAGCAATACGTCACAGCTAAAGCTGAGACCGTGTGATGAATGTAGTGATGAATACAACAGGCCAGTATTCCACTGCTAAAGCCAAGATACTAAAGGGTGATTGTGGATCACTTTGCTGTGTCCCTGTTGGATGTTCTTAAAGGGAATTTACTGCCATAAAATTAAAAATTTAAGAGGTAAAATTGTCTCTTTTGGTGTGAAATTAGAGAGAGAACACTAATACTTTTCATCAGTTAATTTACAATCCCTGATTAAGAGCTAAATTGTTTTACATACTGTGTATTGTCATTCATATAGGTCTATGAATGACTTATTTGCCAGAGCTTTTGAGACCCTAGGCTGCTTTTAAATGGCACATGAGAGGCACAAAATCTCATAGACCTAACAGGTCCTGGGCTGTGGGTAAAAGATTCCACCTTCAGTCCTTAATTGCATCCCAAATATGTGTACACTTTAAATATCTGTATGAATCCCATACAACGCGATGGGATGCAGATTCCATTAGACTAACACACAAATATAGTTATTATAGCCATTAATTCTCCACCACATTCTCCTGCCTGTTACAGAAGCTGAAGGTGCTGTTTGCTGTGGGGACAGAGGGAGAAGTGAGTGAACCACTGGAAGTCAATGTTCTGACATGTGATACAATAGATCAGGTGAAGGACAAAATCCTCCAGACCTTCCAGCGCAAGTTTGGCTTCCGATATACTCAACAACTCAGAGACATTGGCATTGGTCAGTATATATACATGTAATCCTGCTCTGCAGTCTGTGACAGAAACAACACATATAGAGTGCCATGCATAAGTATTCACCCCCTTGAACTTTTCCACACTTTGTAGTGTTACAACATCGAACTGAATTGGGATTAAATGTGTGGCAGTCTGTGAAAACCCTTCACATTTTCTGCTTTATATAATTCTGAAAACTACAAGTTTGCCTGAACTGAAATATGTTTATCTTTTGCATATACCCCAACAAGAAGTAAAGTTTTATTATTTTAAATTGTGGATACCTCCAAGAGTGAAAGTGGAGAAAATCATCTAATGATTCCATTCCAATTCTACTTAAAGACTCTCGCCTACCTCTACATTTATAACAAAATCTTATGGAATAACAACATAACTGCCAGATTTTAAAAAATTATATGTGGGATAAAATAGGAAATGCTGATTATAACTTTAATTTTCAGCATCATCCATATCAGTTTCTGTCTCATTACCTGAGGTAAATGTCACTTGCTGCATTTAAACACAAGCCTCATCTCTCAACTCTCTTCTCTTAACTTTTCTCTGTCCACTCTTACATCGGTGGAGAAATAATCACTGATTATTCAGTCAGTTTTGAGCTGTTGGCTACATTTTTTGTTATTGTTGGAGGGGCGTACTCTCTCTCTCCTGTCAGTCAGTGTGATGCTAGCCAATCGTGGGTGTCTGTGACCTCATGCATGCAGAAGAGGCTAGTTAGTGCTTTCCTACGAAGTGCGATACACTGCCCTGTGATGTAGCATGAGCAACAATTTGAAAAGATGAGGAGGTTTGTTTCATGTGTTTCAAAGGAAGCATGTGCTTGCCCCACTCTCATATAAAAGCAATTTGTTTGTTCTGGTGTATCCAGTTGCCATCAGTATTCACATAATTAGCTGAATGAAATCGACATGTGTGTGATTAAAGTGACATATGATCTCAGTATAAATACAGTTGTTCCTGGATGAACCCAGAGTGTGTTAGAGAACATACCTAAACACACAGCATCATTAAGACCAGTAGATATCAAAATAGTCTGGGACAGTTCTAGAAAAATATCCAGAACTCACAAACACATCCTGTGGGTACTTGCTGGGACACATCATCAGTAATGTTGCTGGGGTCTGTGGGTGTTTCAGGTCTTTCAACATTAGACAGCCTTGTCCAGGTGACCTGGCCTGGGGTGATAAATCCCCAGCCTACATCCAGAGCCACCTTATGTCTCTCTCTGCGGCATCAGTAATAGATGGCCCTCCTTTTTTCCAACCCCACTATGCCTAGCTGGGTCAGGACTTTACAGAGTGAATGGTCTGCAAAGCCCTGGCAGCTGACCTCTGTTGGCTCACAGTGAGTGTTCCAGCCCTGGTCCTTGCATTTCTCCACCAACTCCTGGCACGCTTCCTTTCATATGCCCCTTCCCAGGGCACTGACAGTTCTACCATGATTACCTGTCTGGTGGTATCTGAAAAGTGACCATGTCAGGATGGAGTGTTGTGGAGGTCATATGTTCTAGAAACTTCAGCTGCTTACCCAGATGATGCAAGGAGACCTGTTGTCGGTCTTGGCTGTGAGGAAGGCTTCTCTCCAGCCTTGACATAAGCAATGTTGTTTATGTCATGATGTGTTGATGGATGAGGCTACTATCTCAGCAACGGCTGTGAGCACCTGCTTGTGCTGGCAGCAGTAGCGGTCATCGCCAAGGGCCTTTGGGAAGCTGCTTAGAATGTGCTCTAGCGATCCCCTTCTAGAGCAAAGAGGGCAAGCTGGTGTTTCACTCCTTTCCCAGATGTGGAGTTTAGCAGGACTTGGCAAGCCACCTTAAATAGCCTGTATTAGAAAACGAACATGGTAGTAGTCTGCCTGCAGGATAATTTGCGCACCCAGGTAACTTGCGCGGTTCTGCAGATTCCCACTTCGTCCATACTCCCTCCTGTCTAAGCCCCACCATCAATCAAATCCACAATCTCACCCTGGATCAGATGGTGTTTCTCCTTGCCATGGGCTTTCCCTTTTGGAATCCTAGTTAACTGGCCTAGCCCAGCCCAGCCTGTAGCTACAATCCCCACTAGAGCTTTGTGCCTCAGCCTGGACCCTGCAACCTCCAGTGCCTTGACTGATCTCCACTTCCTGCCTGTTCTGACCTCAGTGTCAGCTGATAACACTTTGGGGTCCTTGGATACTGGAGTGTCTCTCTTGATTGTGACACCATAATCTCCTCAGTAAGGCTGCTCACTGGAAGTTGCAGGATGTTGCTTCTGCCATACAGTGCCACCCTGCTGAGACTGCGGGGGAAAAAAGGCCACCTGCTAATTTTTCCTCTCCAGGGACTAGATGGTTATCATGGGGTCCTCGTAATCTAGCAGTGGCCGCAGAACCCTGGGCAGGATGGCATGCTGCTAAATCCAGGCCTTGATTCTTCCTGATAGGCATGACTTGTCCATTTTGGAGGATGTGTTTTTGAAGCTGTATTTCAAGTTTCAAAAAACTGCTTGAAAAGAAATTGTGAAATTTAGCAGAAAGGCTTTGGTGGTAGAATCGTTTGCTGTTTCCACTGATTTCTACATTTAGTTTCACAACCTATTACACTTTCACATCTCCTTCCTTGTATTAGTAATAGTGAAGTAGTTGTAGTGGTGCTATCTGCATTTGACGCAGATAGATTTATTTAAAAAAAACAAACAGTGCAGCACAGTACACATCCAGCAGTGACAATACAGATCTGTCTTTCTCTACATAACTGAATCTGTATTATAGAATCTAATTATATGTCTAAGCAGAATGGAGGGGGAAGGGGTTGTCTACCCACACAGTAACGTATGGTTTTTATTAGTATTAGAGAAAATCTAATAGTCAGTTAAGGTTTCAGTACTCACCATACCTGATAGTTATCTGTTTTTTCTTATCCACTGGAAGAATATATGAAGGAAGGAAGTTATGTGCCACTGGAGGAAATAGATGAAAGCTCAGAGGTGCAGGGGGAGGTGACTATGCTGAACACACTGAAGCATTATGAAGTAAGTATCAAGTACAAAGCTTAGGATAAGTCCCTAATATACCACATTAATCATATTAGATTAAATACTTTGGAACATATTTACAAAACCCCAGTAGTGATTTAAACATAAAGAGCCTGATGTGATTTGTGCATCATCTTGTTTCATTCTTCAGATCCCAGATGGAGCTTCCATTAAAGTAATCACCAAAAAGGTTCATGCCCCTCTTAGTCCACAGACTAGTTTGAAAGGTGAGTGTAAGATTTCACACAGGCCAGGTTTGGTATAGTAGAAACAGTTCACAATGATAATGAACTCTTATCATATACCTTTGCTATTAGGACACCATTTACTTCCTTTTTGAGCATTGCCTCAGTTCTTGTTCTTGTGTGGAGTTGTGTGGGCAAACAGGCTTATAGGCTTTTTTTCATACTGACATATTAGGTGAAAGAATCTCTCTACTCACATTTATAATAATTCAACTTGACCCTTTATGTATTTATTTAGCATGTTTTATTCTAGTCATGTTCTGATGCACTTAACCATGTGTTACAGTGTATTATGCTAACTTCTACTTGATTCTACTTCTAAAGTCATACATTTTTTCCAAAATCATTTGGAACACACTGATATGAACACAATGATATTAAGATTCACTATGCTTTATAGATTATATGAAACACTTTCTGTTCAAACATTTTTTTGGATAGTGTGAAACATGATGCCTCTTGAATCACCTGTTCCTTTTTTCTAAAGAGAAGAAGCTTCTTCCTACTTTTGCTCCCATGTTGACTATGGGGAGTTTCTCCTATGCTGACTCATTAGACATGTGATGCATGGTATCATACTATGAAATAACTGATGACAAATTTTCCAGACTCACTGTCTTTAAAAGTTATTAGTCTGAGAACCTTTGGAAGCTAATTTGATCTATGCAGGATGTGTTACTGCTTACCTGTCTGGTCAGGACTAGACTAAGCTAATTCATATAATGGATTTTAGAGTGAAACTGATTTTGTTGTAGTTTAAGCTACATACAGTAATTGTAGTTAAATTAAGCTACGCAATGGCCTCTTACACTAATTTTAACTTTTTTCTTTTTTTTTATTCCATGAGAATTGGCTTGTGTGTATTCTTATGGATTTATCCTTTGTTTGCTTGTGTCATGTGAGGCAATGGTCCTGGGGGGAACAGTAATCTAAACAAATACAACTAATCCATGGAGCTACACAAAAATCTATCTCGCTAAAAACAAAAACATATTCACTGACTATAAATACTTTACTGTATGTATATTTTGTTGTTACAGATGATCAGAATTTCACTACAAAGTACTTCCACTTGGTGAGTCATAATACAAAACAACTGTTCCTATAATGTGTGTGTGTGTGTGTGTGTGCGTGTGCGCGTGTGCGCGTGTGTGCGTGTGTGTGCGTGTTTGTCATCACAGTTCCTGTATGATAACGGGCGAATGGCTGAGACAGTAAATGTTCTGCAGCTGGAATAAAAAAGAACTTCACTGCAAGTCATTTGTACCCTGAACAAATTGTCCAAACAAAATAATAACAAACAGTGTAACATTAACAGACAGGGAGTAAACCTTTCTTATTCACTGACCATGTACATTAACACCTGGCTTCAGAATGACCTTCCCTTCTTTGTTAGGGAGCCTAGGTGGTTTAGTGAAAGTGGCATTAGATGGTTTAGCTCTAAAAATGTGTGAAAAATTAATGAATATTAGATTAATCCCTGTTTGTGATTCGGTTATCTGCAGATTGACCCAGACATCTACACAGACCAGAGCGAACACCCAGAGAGGAAGAAACTGAAGCTCAAAGAGATTTATCTCACCAAACTACTATCCACTAAGGTATGACTAGAGAATGGGAGTTAGATGAATTAGGACCTTAACTACTATTTTTTGTTGTAAACTGGACTCAACAACTTACAACTGGACTTAAACAACAGCAGTGAATTCTGGCTCCTAAATCCATTGATTATAGGCACAAAATAGGCTTTACACAAAGGTTACACCTAGGTTTACATAAACCTAGACCAAAGATATTCTATCTAACTATTCTGTCTAACTCCATACATACCATACATTTCTTCTGGCAAGTCATTTACATTGTCTACCTTATTCATATCAGAGGTAATTTTAAAACAATTAAAACACCTTGCAAACACATGCAAACACACACAATGAAATTATTCATTCATCTGGGACTGGTCTGGTCTGATGAGAGGGCTTGTCTTTACCATTATCAACAGGTAGAACCAGAATGGAGTTATCAGCAGCAATGGTTCCATGGTCTGTTGAACATGCTGCAGTGTCATCCATAACAGTGACAGTGACAGGCAGGCATACAGCCGTAGATTTGGCCAATCATGTACAAATCGTTTACATTAACATTTATGCAAATGACCCTGACATGGCAGATGCTCATGGTAGAAGCTAACCCAAAGGGAAAGACCCTCAACTTTTAATGTCACCTCTCAAACAACAGACCACATGTCTTGTTCAGCAACAAAGTATTAAAAGTATAAAAGTAAAGTATAAATGTAAAAATATTAATAAGTAAAGTACTCTGTGTGCTTCTTTCACATTATAGAGCACCATAGAGCATAAATTAATGAAAATACTCCTATCTTACTCCTATCAGGTGGCAGTGCACTCCTTTGTGGAGATGCTCTTTCGGAGTATCTGGGGAATGCCCAACAACAGAGCTCCCTCAGCAGTGAAATACTTCTTTGATTTCCTCGATTCACAAGCTGAGAAGAAAAAGATCATGGATCCAGATGTTCTTCACATCTGGAAAACAAATAGGTACAGGTTTTGAACATATACAGAAATTGTATATGACCTCAATTATGTGTACACCAATTATTTATTAAGACTTTGTGTTGAAAAGAACATAAATTATAAATTAGACAATAAAACAAGCTGAATGTCCTCCAATCCAGCAGCTGAACAGGGACTGAACAGATTTTTTGCCTCATTTGGATGAGAGAGTGAATTTCATTTGTTTGATTGTATCATATATTCAGTTTGGAAATTTGTGCTCAAAATCAGGCAGTGTTTGTCAGATATCCTCAGTCTTCTTGCAAAACCTTCACTGCCTATCACATTTATTACATTAATTTATTACAGATTTATTACATTTGGCTGTTGTGTAGATGGATGTTATGGTGAAGTCTGTAAAGACATGTTCTTTTTCATCACTCCTAATCACTAGCAGCAGTGTATAACTCCCGAATAACCATTGTGAGCATGGCACACATGCTGAGATATTTGGTACTACAGGTGTCCTGTGCTTTTAAATCAGGGATAACTTATCTTTTTTTTTCACATATGTAAGCATTATTCTTAGAATGCTACCATAGCAGATTGTGTATCTTTGAGGCCTCCTTATAGCTCAGTGGTCAGTCATCCTTCTCATCCCTTATCAGCTTGAGGATCCTATGTCTACAACTGCTTCTGGTTCTTTCCAGATGATGATGAACTACCAACTGAGCCACCACATTCAAGCAGTGTCTGTTCCTACCAGCTCTAATGTGCCTTGGCAGGCTCTAAGTAAGCAGTGATAGTAACACTGAGGATTTTTTAAGGGTTTTTCCAGGTCTGGCAAAACTACGCAGTGCAAAAACTTTATTGACAGCTATCGTGGCACTCAGACCAGGGTTCTACAGCACATGCTCTGGCTATGATGATGAATCTTGAACAAATCAGTTTTAGATATGTGCCTGCAGTTGATGCTTTTGTCACATGACTGGCGGTCAGTTGAAGCACTATACCCAAGTGTGCACAGTCCAACTGCACCAAATGCCTTGGTGAAAACCTATGATATTTCATCACATGTGGCACACACTGGTAATATGTTGGCTATTCTGCTGCTAGCATTGGAGCAGTGGCTTCAATATGCCGATGCTGATAGCTCTGGGAAGGAGTTGATTGACACTTCACTCTTGGCAGTGGGACATCTGGGCCAGGTATGGGTTAACTCTCTGCCAACTTGGTTTAAGCGTCATCAAGTGTGGTTGGTCTGTTCAGATGTGTACAAATCAGCCCTGTGTAACCTGCCTCATACAATAGTGTGCAAAAGTCTTAGACACATGCAAAGAAATGCTGTAGAGCAAAGATGCCTTCAAAAATCTTCTTCTTCTTCTTCTTCTTCTTCTTCTTTCGGCTTTTCCCTTCAGGGGTCGCCACAGTGAATCATCACTCTCCA
>JAKKZJ010000009.1:23829357-23841537 GCA_033441845.1 Pangasius mekongensis | reverse complement strand
GCTTTCTTTACTGACACACAAACATTTTTCTGTAACATTTCATTTTGTGCTGGAAAACTAATGTTTGGAATCTAAAAGGTTTTTGTAGCGAATCAATAATGTAGAAGTCAGAAAATACAAATCTATAACAAAGTTTGTACTAAAAAAAAAATAGGGTGCCTAAGACTTTTGCACAGAACTGTACACTAGTTGGAACGAACAAATAATGTGTTCTAAAGAGATACAAATAGGTACTGTAGCTTTTATGAAAGCTTGCTGGAAAGGTTAACAGGGCACGTAATTGAGACTACAGGTGTGCTTTGGGACTGGGATCTTACAGGACACAATAAAAAAAATTCAAAAAAGAATGCTGTGACCTAATTTTCCACATTTGTAAACATGATAGTGTGGTCTATTGTTCCCCAAAATGCTTTCCTTCAACTATGATCAAAACATCCTTTTCATCTTCTAGCTAATGTTCTTGGTCCAGCTGCATGATAATTAAATTTCAGTTGGGTTGGGTTTTTTTTCCATCATCTCTGGGCCCCTGTACTGCATACCTATGCCACTGAATGCATACTGTGTCCTTATCCACAATACCATGTGTATTTATTGTATTTATGCTGCATTTGTCATTTTACCTGAAACAGTGTGGTTTTGAACATCTTATCTTACACCTTTGCACTACTTGCATTAGAGTAGGAAAGTAAAACTTCCCTTATTTAGAAAGTGAAAAATGGCAGCAAATGCAGTTCACAATGACAGCAGTGTCCCTTAATGCGGAGATAATTCAAGCAAACAGCTGAACTTGAGCCTTTGCTCATTTCCACCGATGTGCTTGTGAGAACAGTATGGCTTTGTGCTATTCAGCAGGATAAGGAAAAGCATTTTAAAACGCACATTTGTAGCATTTCAAAGAATCAGACTACTTGAAAACTACTGGCTTGTAAACACCAAGAACATGGGCTATACCCTCATGATTTTAATGGACAGATCATTTAACTGTTCATTCTGTTGCCTAGTGAAATGTTTTTGATAAACTCAGAAAAGCAAGTAGTGTGTGTGTAGGACCTGCTCCTGCTGCAGACCACGACTACGCAGCTGTTCCTCCTTCTGATAAGTGAGCTAGCCATATATACTGTATATGTTTGTCCTATTACTTACGCTTCCTCATTCCTGACATGGAAGTGTGAAAAATAGCTGCCTTAAAATCAGATAGGTGGAAAAATGTCTTTCTTTTTTTCTTTCCTATGCTTTGTGTTGCAACATCAGTCAATGTGCATCAATGACATTTTTGCAATACAGTTTCTGTACTCAACCCCCAACCCTCCACCACGCCCCGTCACACAGCGCTCCCTCCCATGCGCTAGCAGTGATTTCACATAATGCCACTGTATACACTAACTATACAAAACAGCAGGAGAAGAATATGGGTTGATGACACAGTGTAAAGGTGTGAAGCTTACTGCAAATTCCATGTGAAGCAGATGTATTGGACTGTAGAAGCTTGTATAGTATAGAGATAAAAAAAAAAAACCCTAACCTCACTGGCATGATGATGTCCTTCTTGTCCCTGTCCTCTTTTTGTCAACACAGCATGCACCAACCAATAAGCTTCTGTATGCAAAAGACATTCCTCAGTATAAACAGGAAGTGAAGACATACTACAAGCTGGTGAGGGATCAGTCGCAGGTCAGCAGGCAGGACTTTAAAGTGTTTCTGCAAGAAGAGTCAAAGGTCTGCCTCACACCACATGCAAAAAACGAACTGTATACAAATTGCCTGATTGTGTGTACAATATTGTACAAATATGTACAAATATGGCCAGCACAGCTAAAATGCTATTTTTCTGCTAAACATACTATTACGTGTTCCATGTCCTACAGAAACACGAGAATGAATTCAATGAAGCTGCAGCGCTGCGAGAGCTATACAAGTACATGGAGCGCAATTTCAGTGAAGTATGAAACAGTTTTCTTTTTCTAGACTGTTTCATTTCCTTCTTCATTCATTTATTTAACTCCTAGAAGTTTAATTTCTATCGAAAATTCCAGCTCTTTCACAGTGGTTGTCAGTTGTCTATTTATGGCTTTTCAAAATGCTCATTAGAGGTCTGTGCTGTAGCACCTATACATATGAAGGCTTTATGAAACCTGCTGTTTATTTCCGGCAACTCTCATTGCACACTGTGATCTTCAGTTGTGTTAACCACACATTCCGCCTCACCCCCCCCCGGCCCCCCCCGCCCCCCCCGGCGCGCGGGGGGGGGGGGGGAGATAGAAAAATATATAAATAAATAGATATAAATTTTTATTAATATTTAGATAGAGAATGTGGTGGTTGTGTTAAACCCACATACAGCCACACCCCCCCCCGCCCCCCCCCACACACACTCGCTCCACTGTATTTATGTATATATATATATATATATATATATATATATATATATATATATAAACATATAGACATTCTATTTTTGCTAGTTATCTCTAACACTGTCATAGAGACACTGAAAACACTGAGACAAACAGGGCTACTGGAGGTGGGGTACTGGACCCCAAAGCACTCTGGGTGCGTCCAACTCTATAGAAGATTCTGGACATATCAGTTCAGTGTGTCCAGTGAACTTTTCTGATCTTTCTGGAATGCAATCATTTTGTTAGATGGCTGTTGTTGTCAACTGTCAATAACAGTTTTTGATTTCTGAAAGACACAGTTAGCTTGCTTTCTCAGTCATATTAGACAAGAATATAGAAAGCTTTCCATAGAACATCTGGACCAGGAATATATAGTTGTATAATCAAAAACAAAAATAAATGATTAAATTAAATTTAATTAATTAATTAAAGTAAGAGTTAATGAAAGAAAGAATGAAAAGACTTGTATTTCCATAGTATGGTAATACAGATTAAAAAAAATAAATACTGTGTGCAGTATGCTCATGGGAAATATTCCGTTTTTCCAGGCTTCTGAAACTTTTTTTTATTATTATATCTAAATTTAAAAAAATCTAGATTTCTTTGTATCTGTTATAAGGCCACTGTATGTATGTTCTTATAAACACAAAATCAACATTACTTTTCCACAAGTCATTAACAAACTATTTTTAACAATCCCAACCTGAAAACATCACTGGTAAAGTTAGCAGATATTTTGCTGACTTCTCTTCAATAGTTTTCCATGGCACAGTTTTGCTGGTTTCACTTCCGGTTGCCTCGGGCATTTCAGCACATACTGTGTTTCAACATGAAACAAATTGTTGTACTTATCACAGAGTGTGTTGCTTTCCCATCTTGCAGTGGTTTTACTGCAATGTAAAACATAGCAAGAGGTAAAGACAGGAAAGAAGATAGTAGAGAATCAAATCAGTATGTTTAATGTATAACAGATAAATATACAAGGTTGATGCTGCTTCTGTCACTGCAGTACAAGTACTGATCTCCTGACAGTTTGTCCATAATCACACTGTGGTTTTCTGTTCATACAGATTGAACAACTGTTAGAGCAAAAGGATGCCTCCTGTGGACTGAAAGAGGAAATGCATCATGTGAAGGAGCTTTTTGAAAGTGTGAAAAGGAGTGCATGGATCTGAGCCAATGTGCCTTCAACACTCTGAATATATTCCCTATTGCCTTAATCCTTGCCTGTCTTCTCCTAAGCATCATGTGCAGCGCGAGCCTGAGCAGCAATCCCAATACATGAGGGGTTCAGTTTAAACTTGAAGCTTTGCACTGCGCTTTTTTCCTCTGGCTGTCGTCAAGAGCAGAAACACTAACATTAGGCCAGTGCATTTCTTAAATACATACAGTGAATGTGACTGATAAAAAATAATTTTCATATTAACATAATAATGCCTCCCAGTACCCAAGTCCTATCTTTAACCATTATAAAAGAAACCAATGTGGTAGATAAGGATCTCAGAGAAAAGGTTGTCAGCATTATATTAACAGTTGTGTTAACCACAAGCTAAAATGTGCTGGCAATGAAATCTTCTCAAGCAAAAATGTGTAAAGTGACTTTGGTCACTCACCACTGAAAAATAGTATTTGTTTCATTATAGTACATCATAAGGCTCGATATTTTTCACCTCTGTAATGCACTAATGCTTTGTGTTATTTCATTTGTATTTTCAGTTTTTGATGCATTTGATGCCTGTGTGACTGCAGATGATGAATAAACATGATAACAATATACATCCTACAGATGCACAACAGTGCACACAGTGTTAATAAAGGAAAAATCTGTAGTCTTTAGTTTTAGTCTACTGGAGAGAGAAAAAAAAATTATTATTATTATTATTATTATTATTATTATTATTATTATTACTATTATTATTAGGGGACCAAGCACCAAAGGTGCATAGGCACCCTATTGTTATTCTATGTTTTCTTCTTCTTCTTCTTCTTCTTCTGGCTCGGGTGTCTATGGCAGCCCATAGAACTGTCTGGTAAAAAGTTGTGAAATTTGGCAGACTGATTGGGTAGGGTCTAAGGAACATTCTGACCAAATTTGGGCCAAGTGCTGCCAACACTCTAGAGCCACCATCGGGTCAAATTTGGGCCTAATTTGGAAGTACATTTATGGTCATAACTTTTGAACTATCCAAAATTAAAAGCCAAAACTCAAAAACTGTTTTTTCGCTACTCCTCCTACAAATTTTGTCAAATCAGGACCAAATTTGACACACATCATCTTCAGAGGAAGCCTCACAAAAGTTATTAGAAGAATTTTGAATAGCCCAAAGGGGTCAACAAATCTGATAGCTAGGCAGACAAACAGGAAGTGAGGCTGTATCTCAGCAATGCATCTACATATCCTAACCAAACTTGATAAGTATCTTCAGGACCATGCCCTGAATGTATCCAAGAAGTATTGTGACTGTGCCATCTTGTGGTCCAACTTTCTTATTTTTCCTTGTATTGTTTGAAGAGGTTGTGATAAATTCACAGTTAATTTTTCCTATAATTTCCCGGAGTATGCTGAAGTGAACACACACCAACAATTGAAATTCAATTGTACTACCTGCGCCCATCTTGGATTTTGTTAAAAACTCTTTTTTTGCTACTCCTCCTACAAATTTTCTCCAATCATCACCAGATTTGGCAAACGTCTCCTTCAGTAAGCCTCACAAAAGTTATCAAAAGAATTTTGAATATTCCAAACGGTTTGTCTGTAATGGGCCAACTAATCAAACAGGAAATGATGCCGTATCTCAGCAACGACTTTGCTCACTGACACAAAACTTGGTAGGCATCTTCAGGACCATGACCTGAGGCTATACAACAAATTTCGTGCCAGCGCCATCTACTGGTCAGAAGTAAAAAATAACATGCTAAAAAATGCTGTCTCATGAGTGAAACTACGAATCACTCTTGAATCCCTTTGCTCTGCTTTCCTATGATTGCTTAGGCAACAATTGGAGCGCGTCTGTGAATGTGTGGCCCAGAAAATGCTGCTTGCAACTTTTATTATTATTATTATTATTATTATTATTATTATTATTATTATTACTGTTATAGAAAAATCTTTGAAAAAGATACTTCATTTTCAAATACTTAATATTTATTTGCATGCTGCAGTTTGTAGCTGTGGGCTCCAGCTGTTTTGTGTGAGCGCTTTGGGTTTCAAGAGTCTCCATCCTCCATCTGTTTGCTCTGAAAGCAAAATTTGCTCTACAACAAGCAGTAACTCTGCACATATTTTGCTTTTAATAAAACACAGTGTTTGCAGGAAAGAAAAGATGCCTTGTAATAGTATTTGAACTGAAGCGAGATACAACAATTATTTTACAACAATTATTAACAACCAGCAAAACACAAGACAGTAAAATAACAACTGAGTAAAACTATAAAATATTAAAAATTAATATCTGATTAAGAAATTCTCACGGGTAAAGATTGGTGTTAAAGTCAATCTCTGACCAACTAGAACCAGCCCAACTAAGTAGATCCTATCTACTATCCAGCCTGACTATCACAGCATAACTAATTAGAATTGGTCTGACTAATTACAACCAGTCAGACTAACTAGAACCAGCCTAGCCAGCTATAGCCAACCTAACTAACTAGCAACAGCATCACTAATTAGAACCAACCTAGCCAGTTATAACCAACCTGAATAACTAGAAACAGCCCGACTAACTAAAATCATCCTGACCAGCTAGAACCAACCCAAATAACTATAACTAGCCTGACTAATTAGAACCTACCTAACCAGCTATAACCAATCTGAATAACTAGAATCCAGCCTGACCAGCTAAAAATTCTAACAGGTAAAGAGAGTGTTGTTAAAGTAAATCTCTGAGCAGTTAGAACCAGCCTGACCAGCTGAAACCAGCCTGACTAGCTAGAACCAGCCTGACTAAATAGAAGTATCATAACTAAACCAGCCTGACTAACTAGAAGCAGCGGTACTATTTAGAAGCAATATAACCATGTAGAAGCAGCCTGACTAACTAGAACCAGCCCAAATAAGTAGAACCAGCCCAAGTAAGTAGAACGAGCCTGACTAACTAGAAGCAGCATGACTAATTAGAACCAACCTAACTAGAACCAGCCCAAATAACTAGAACCAGCCTAAATGATTAGATGCAGCCTGACTAAATAGAACCAGCCTAATTAACTAGAACCAGCCTTACCAGCTAGAACCAACCTAACTAGAACCAACCTAAACCACTAGAACCATCCTGACTATCTAGAACCAGCCCAGCTAATTAGAACCTGCTCAACTAATTAGAACCTGCTCAACTAAGTAGAACCATCCTGACTAACTAGATCTGGTCTTACTAATTACAACTAGCCTGAAAATGACCAAAACCCCTCTAAAACCATTAAGGCTGGCCAATCTGACCAACTAACTTACCCAGGCTGTTTTTTTTCCAGCAGGTCTTTTACCTGCATAACTTACCCAGGCTGTTTTTTTTTCATCAGGTCTGCTGAGGGTAAAAAGTGAAAGCTATTGTTAAATAAACTAATATAACTATTAATCTGTAGAATAGATGAGCTAACCCAATGATCAAAAGTGCACCTGTAGTGTATGTGGTCCTCTTCTGGACCTTGCTGTTGTGTTGTCGTGGTATTTGTTGTTGTGGTATTTGTTGTCATGGTGTTTTGTTGTTGTGGTGTTTTGGTGTCATGGTATTTTGCTGTTGTGGTATTTTGTTGTCGTGGTGTGGTGTTGTTGTGGTATTTTGTTGTCATGGCATTTTGTTGTCTTGGTGTCGTGGTGTTTTGTTGTCATGGTATTTTGTTGTTGTGGTGTTTTGTTGTCGTGGTGTTCTGTTGTCGTGGTGTTTTGGTGTCATGATATTTGTTGTCGTGGTGTTTTGTTGTCATGGTATTTTGTTGTTGTGGTGTTTTGTTGTCGTGGTGTTTTGGTGTCATGATATTTGTTGTCGTGGTGTTTTGTTGTGGTGTTTTGGTGTCGTGGTATTTTGTTGTCGTGCTGTCTTGGTAGTGTAACAGTTTGCTACCGCATCAGCCAATCACATTTAAACATGTCGTCATCCGGGGTCATCCCCGTCCTCCCTTTTGTTTAGGAATTCCTCAGTAAATGCACTTCTCAACAGTTAATGTGAATAGGATTTAAGAATAAAATCTTAATTAAGAAGTTTTTAGTGCCATTTAGGAGAATTCCTGGTAGTAAAATAAAAGATTATTTGTGAATAATGCCCCACGGGCGTCACTTACTGACGTCACTTCCTTATAAGCTATGTGGAGGAGAAGCAGGAAGAGACGCGAGTAAGATTAATACGAAGCTAGTAGACTTTAACTTTAAGGTACAGGTGTTGTTTCGCTGTTATGGCTTCGGGACTATCTGGAGAATGGAACTGTAGTTGTCCTCTGTGTGTGCTCTGTTTATTAGCGACTGGAATAGCTACGAGCTGTGTAGTTTATTAGATAGCTGTTAGGATAGGAACGGTCCGGTGTGTGCAGCAGTATAGCTACTGATTTATACGATATTTAAAGTTTATTCATTATACTAGCAATTATAATACTTACCAGAATTGTAGCGTGTGGTTTTAATGTGGTTGTTCATTTAGCATGCAGCCTTCCTTAAAGCAGTTTAAGTTAATAGGCTTGTTGAAACAACACTGCAGTTAGAGACTTGTTTAGTGCTGCTCTTTCACCTCTACAGCTCTACATATCTGACTCTCTACATTATGAGCCGACACTGAGTGCACGAGTCGAGTGTGTGCTTCAACATGGAGAAGTTTGGCATGAGCTTCGGCGGAGGCCTGAGCAAAAAAGAACTGCTTGAAACTATTGAGAGTCAGAAGAAGCAGCTCATCCAGTACCAGACCCGCTTCAAAGACATCGTTCAGGCCTATAAGAGTTTACTGAAGGAGAAGGAGGCGTTGGAAGCTAGCTTGAAAGTGCTGACTGTGTCTGCACAGTGCCCAGAGCCCACCGAGCATGCCGAAGACCATGGTTCGCTTCACAGTGAAGACAGCCTGGACGCTGCTGAATCTGGTGTTGAAAGTGTTGTGACGAGCAGCAGCACTCAGAGTGATGCAGCAGATGAAGATCAGGTCTGTCATGGAGATGGTAACTCAGTGTTTCTGCAGTCAGAGAAGAGTGAACTGGGGAATAGTGTCATTTCTAGCAGCACTGCAAATGTGGAGCAAACTGTAGCCTCAACAAATGTAGAATCAGACCGCCGGGTGAACCAACTAAAGTCTCAGTTATCTACTTTGACCACGTCCTTGGCCACGGTTATGCAGGAAAAATCTCGGATGGAAGCCTCTTTTCAAGCAGATAAGCGTAAAATGAAGCAGGAGTTGGAGGAGGCACGGGAAAAAGTAGAGGATGAGCGTAAGCAGCATCAGTTTGAACTCCAGGCTCTACAGGAACAGCTAGCAGAGAGCAGAGCACGTGTGATTATGCAGCAACACCAGCATGATCAAGAACAGCATGACCATGGCCACATGCTTCGCGAACTCCAGAAACTCCTCCAGGAGGAGAGGAGCCTTCGGCAGGATGCTGAACTTAAGTTGGAGGATGCCAGGAAAACCTTTGCAGAAACCATGCAAAGCAAAGACCGGGGATTAGATTATGAAGAGCGGCTGAAGCAGGTTACGCAGGAGTGTGAAACATTGAGAATGAGCCTGCAGGCCCTGGAGGCTGAGAGAAGCAAGCCTGAGCAGCAGGTGGCAGAACTGCAGCAAGAGATTGCTGATCTAAAAACACACTTTACCCAACAGCTTCAACAGGAGATTAGAAAGGTATGGATTTACTCTGATAGTCCTTCTTTAAACCTCTGAGAGTTATTAATGACATTTGCTTGATGTTATATTTGTTGAATTTCAAACATATTTGTGCAGGTTGCTCAGGCAGAAGCCTGCTTGCAGGAGCAGGCACAGCTGGAGGAGCGGCGAGTGGCAAGTCTGGAGGAGCAGGTTTCTGAGCTGTCAGGGCTGTTAGGTGCCTGTGAGAAGGCCAGGCAGAAGGACCAGCAGAATGCTCAGAGGCTACGTGAGCATATCCTCCAGCTGGACGCAGAGAACAAGGCCCTAGCTATTGCAGCCAGCACTACCAGGACCACCTCTTCTGACCTTGGCATTGATGAAATGAATCTGGATGTGACCACACTGAAGGACAAGCTGGAGAAGGTGAAGAAGCTATTGCAGCTTGTTGCACAGAAATCTCCAGAAAAAAGTTTGGAAATTGAGAAGATAATGGATGGAGCAGGAGGACAGGATGCGGAGAAGGCCTCAGTGCAGTACTATCAGCAAGAGCTTCGGCAACTAAAGGAGGAGTTTGAACGCTACAAAGTGCGAGCACAGGTGGTCCTAAAGAATAAGAATGGCAAAGACAGCGCCCAGACCAAGGAGCTTGAGGAAGCTCGGGACCAGCTGGCCGAATTGAAAGAAAAGTACATCAACCTGCGTGTCCAGTCAGACGAGGCCAAGGGGATACACAAACAGGAGATTAAGGAGCACCAACAAGCATTGACAGCCCTTCATCAGGCTCATAAGCAAGACCTGGAGAAGCTAGAGGCTCAGCACAGAGAGAACTTCTTGCACCTTGAGGAAGAGCTGCACAAGCAGAGGGAGCGCACCATGGCGTTACTCAAAGAGAAGGACCTTGAGCTAGAAAAACTTCGAGCCGAAAGCATTCAGGGACAGATTGTAAGTGATAGTGCAGCAGAGAGAGAAGTTAAAGGGGACATTGATTTCGAAAGTGGCAGTTCTGTGCATGAAGAATGCGAGATGATTTCTTACACTCTGAAGCTAGCCAGCCCCCCAAAAAACAATTTGCTGCTGTATGCCGAACAGCTGGCTCGAAATGAGGTGGAAATTTCTGTTTTGCGCAAGCAGAAGCATCAGCTGGAAGAAGGCTTGCATCAACTACAGGGAAAATTGTTTGCTAATGAAGAGAGGCACAAGGAGGAGGTGGATGAGTTGCAGGCACAGCTGGACAAGAGGATTCGTGACCAGAGCAGAGATGGTGCTAATTTAGAATACCTCAAGAATGTAATCTATAGATTCCTCACACTACAAGACTCAAAAGGACGCCAGCAGACGCTCATGGCCATCCTGACCATCTTACACTTCAGCCCCCAAGAAAGGCAGACTGTCATGAAGCAGCAAGTGCAGAGCTGGTGGACACCCAGGAAGAGATGATGCTGTCATTTAATGTTTCAGTGCAATAATTTACTTTCTTCTTACTAGTTTCTTTTTAAGTGTATATTACATTATAAGTTCAGAATTGCTGTTTATTTTGAGTAATTCCGTTCTGGTAAAGGTGGTAACCTTCACTGGATTTTTTTTTTTTTAATTCTGACATTCCAAGTGAATAATTCTTTCCAAATTTGTTTAGAATATCCATTTTTCGGTAAATAATTAATAATAAATAATCAACAATCAGTTATTTAATTTTCTTCTTTCTCCAAGATTAGTAAACAATGCGTTATAAGCTTGTATAGAAGTGTGTATATATGCTTATGAACATAAGCAATATTAAAGAAAGCAGTCTGCTTTTGGCAGCCATTTTTTTTTTTTTGTTTGGGGGGTATGCTCAGTTGTTTGTTTGTTTGTTTGTTTGGGGGGTATGCTCAGTTGTTTGTTTGTTTGTTTGGGGGGTATGCTCAGTTGTTTGTTTGTTTGGGGGGGGTAGTTATGCTCAGTAGTTTCCTGTTTCTTGGTAATTGGATTATGGTCCTGATGATGATTTCATCGCAGTGCTGAGTAACTGAGTAGCCACTGCAGTGGTTCTGATTATTACCATGTAATTATCAAACCCTTACTGGCACATCACCAGCTGCAAAATTGTGACTCTCTAGCTACCATTAATATATCAGTGAAATAATAATTTTCCTGTGATAAAGTTAGATTTGTACAATTGTGTGCATGAAAACCACCACTGTCACTTCTGAGTTACGTCCTCCCTGCAGTTTCTCACAGCTGTAATGGGAACTTGTATCATGGTGTAATGTATCCTTTTGTGTAATGTTATGTGTATGTTTGGTAGATTAAGTCGTGTTTATTTACTTTCAGAATTAATCATTCAGTGCCTTATTAAATGAATATTTTAAATCTTTGTTAAATACGTCAAGGCAGCAGTTTTTTTCTTATTAATGTTTTTTTTCACAGTGACTGTACAAATGTAGGAAACAACACTTATTATAACACATTTTCTTTAACACTCATACAAATCGATCAACATAAAATCTCAGTGCCTGCTAACCATTTAATGAAAACACCCAAGAATAGATAAATAATATAAATAAATACTTATTACAGGATACATAATAAATAGGGCAGTGTAATAATTTTAAAATATAGGTGACAGTGTATATGATATTCCACACAACTGGCATTATACCATTCTTCCTACACTCTGTAAAAGATCCAAAAGTGATCTCATGCAATGCATTCAGTTCTACTCAAGTCTGAAACCAATCTTTCTGATTGACAATTTATTTGTTACTTAATAAAATTAAAATGTATTCAGGTACGTAAGATATAAACTATATGACCAAAAGTATGTGCACCCCTGATGATCACACCCGTATGTGGTTCTTCCCCAAACTGTTACAAAGTCTGAAGCACACAATTGTACAGAACGTCTCTGTGTGCTGCAGCTTTACAGTTTCCCTTCACTGGAACTAAGAGGCCCAAACTTGTTCCAGCATGACGACGCCCCTGTGCACAAAGCGAGCTCCATGAAGACATGGTGTGTGAAGGTTGGAGTGGAAGAA
>JAKKZJ010000009.1:23811508-23823723 GCA_033441845.1 Pangasius mekongensis | reverse complement strand
CAGGCCAAGTGATTAGGACACCTGATTCTGATCATTTGGATGGGTGACCGAATACTTTTGGTAATATAGTGTATCTAGGAGTGGTTTACAACTTTGTAAACTCTCACATTTCTTCTATGTCGAATTTCTGAATTTTAATTTCCGTCCAACGCTATCTACAAAAACCTGATAAAGAAAGTCAGTCTATGTTAGTAGCGTATAGCAGCAGGTACCTTAGCAACGACTGTGTGTTGTTTATTTTTAATTGAGTGCAATTAAAATATAACAATGGGTTATCATTTTTAAATTAATTGTGTGCGTTCACATGTTAATTTCGACAGCCCTACCTTATATTCATCACGAAATGAGCAGTTGCTGATTAATTACCCATACAAAAGGTAAAACCAAGCAGCCACATACTTACTTGAAAAGATCCGGCTCATGGATGGTAGAGAGAACCATGGGAGAAGAGAGATGTTTCTACACACCACAAAAACAACAACAGAAAAGAGAATCAGCAACATCAACCTTTCAACTACTGACTATATCATTAGACATGAAAAGTGAGCTCACACCTCTTTCTGCCCCTGTTTGTTAGGACTTCCTCCTGGTTTGTCATCTTTTGAAGGAATTCTGACCTGGAAGTAGAACATTACACAAATATAATTTAAACCAACTCATCAACCCACCAGGCCCCCCAACCCTCCTTCCTCTCTTCCTCTTCAGATTTATCCTGTTCAGGATTGTAATGGGTCCAAGGTCTATCCTGGGAACTCCTATCCTCACTTACACCTAGGGACAATTTAGAGTTTCCAATCCACTTACAGCATGTTTTTGGGAGGGGGGAGAAAACCTGGAAGAAACCCATGAGGACACATGGAGAACATGCAGAACTCTGCACAGGCAGTAACCCGAGCTCAGGATAGAACTGGGGACCCTGAATCCACTAGGCAGCAATACTACCCACTGCACCACCGTGCCATATCTTTATCTTATTTAATAGTTTATAGTTTGATATTTTCTTCCATATTTGTCTGTCTCAGAACCTATGTTTTCCCTTGTTGACTGTTCTATCTTTTTCTAATTAAAGTCTAAAACCAATTATCTTTTGTTGTAACATGACAGGGAATATTTTTATTATAATGGATAGAAAACATATGGAAGGCACTAGGAGTATAAAGCAATGCCATTATTTGTATCTGTGTCTGTTTAGTGCTCAAAATATTCATATCTGTTTTCGTATTCATATTTAAGAATGATGAAAAATACAAGTTTTACAATCTATTAAAAGTTGATTAAATGATTATTTTTTGAGAGCCAGCAGAGATATGCAGCTCTGTGCACAGCGGTCTGTGTGAGCTTTATGGAGCAACAGCTTATTATATAAAAGCATATTTCTTTTGTTTGTACAGAAATATGGTAGAAATGTGGTTTTATATTGTAGCTCAGTAAGGCAATATTAAGGTCGGGCTAAAACCAAACTGTGTATCTCCCATTATTACCATGTTAACTAAGTATTTATTCCATGTGCAGGGTTGCCAGGTTCTGTGTACAATGACTACCTACTTTCTATTCTAATCTACCTTTTCCTATTCCTGAACATTGGGCTAGGTTCAGGTCCTTTTGTTTAGTTACTGAGTTGTAGTTAGGATGGGAATTTTGCTTAAACCTGGTAATCCATGATAAACAGGCTGGTGAGGAAGGCCAGCAGGGTGGTTGGCCTGCAGCTGGACAGCCTGGAGGTGGTGGCGGAGAGGAGGATTAGGAACAAAATAAAGGGGATCTTGGAAAACCCTTCCCACCCCCTGTATGAGGAGCTTTGGGAGAGGGGGAGCACTTTCAGCCAGAGTCTGACCCTCTCCAGGTGTAAGACAGAACGTTTCAGACGCTCCTTCATGCCAACAGCTATAAGATTATACAACAGCACATGACCTGCCACCTAGATGAATAGTCTATTTTTTCTATTTCTTTTTATATTTTAATATTGCATGTTTGGTGCATGTACTTATTTACGGGCACTTTTTATTAACTTATTTATTTACTGTCTGCTGCTGTGACAAAACGAATTTCCCCTTGGGATTAATAAAGTGATATTCTATTCTATCCTCCCCATGAGCTTCTGTTCTTTAAAACTGCACATTACTTTTTTCCGCATTTTGTTTGTTTTTTTCCTGTGGGATGGACACACCTATTCTGAAACTTTCTGGCAAGCTTTCTCAAAAAAGATGAACACTCCATCTGTTGTGCATATCTGTATTCGTATTGCTTTAGGACTATTTATCTGTTCTGCCTATATAATGCATTTGTATCAGTTACATCCCTAGAAAGCATTTGTTAAATATTGTCCAACAACACGACAACACAGGATATCTCCTGATGCTGTTGGTATATTTAAAGTACTTCTAAACTTATATAAGTGATTTAGCATGGTCTATTTTACTACTTAAACTACAAACAACATGAAGAGTGGATCCAAACCTGCAAGACGACTCCCATCACAGGCAAACTGAGCGTCTGGCTTGGCACAGGTGGGGGCCACTGGTCAATCTCATTGCAAACTGCAACAGATTTATAACACATATATTGTACTAGTTAGTTACATTAACTAAATGTGTACTAATCACTGTTGTACACACTACATCAGGCTGCTGTATGAATAAATAAAACTTACAGTACTGTATGAATGCACTTAACTAGTTAACTAGCTCATCGTATTTTATTGCATTATGTTAGCTACCATCTACCAGCTACCAGTTAGTTAGATTTCCAGGCATTCAAATCCTGATCCCGGCCAAGCACATTAGAGCTTATAGCAAATAAGGCTACTGTTAGACTAATGGACCAACTGTCCTCACCTGCCTCCAAACAAGGCTCTGACTTCTCAAAGTACTCAGGAGCAATGATGTGGAGTAGAGACCGGAACAAGTGAACATACGGCAGTCTGGACACCAGCACCAGAGACTAGGACCAAGAGTGAAATAGTTTAACGTTTAGTTTTATTTACTGATATCATGTGTTTTCTTTCATCTAACCACAAATGTAAGCCAGGGCCTGGAATTCACTAAACACTACTGAAAGTTTGACTGGAACCTGGTTCTATGAACAGATAAGACAAAAATAGAGCTTTGGCAGCAGTCAGGGTGGGTGTGGCATAAAAAGAAGAATGGGTACACAGAAAATGACCAAATCCCCACTGTAAAGTATGGTGATGTTACGAAGCTGCTCTTTCTCCAAAGGCCCTGGGAACCTTCTTATGATGGTAAAGCTGTACAATATGGAGAAAAAATGCAAAGTCCAATAAACTCGTAGGAAGATGCAATAACGACATGTGATGCTATAAATAAGAGATTTATGTGTGCAATATCAAATTTTCCAATTTATTTTAAAACCAATGTGTATGTGAATAACTCCAAACTCCCATTTTAATTGTTTAATTGTGTTCATTCTGCAAGATCAGAACATGGCACAAAGCTTGTGTTCTGACTCTCCAGCTGAATCCGACTCCCGTTATTGTGCATGTACATTACAGACTAGGCATACCCATGCTGCTGTTTGCTTGACATTTCTGTTGTTTCTGCTGAGAATATGTGATATTAAGATTAGGCTACAGTGCAGGAGTCAGGTTCTACCAGCTAGCCTCTCTATCAGCTTACTGAAGAAGAAAGTCTTCTCTCTGTTATCATCTTTCCAGTGTGCTGCTCATGCAGTTCTTTGGAGTGAGATTAAAATCTGTCCATGGAACTCTGTATATCTTTGACAGCGATCATTACAAGCTATGTAGCTCAAAGACAGTTGAAGCACTGCCCCATTTGGGAACCACATCTTCAGCTTCCCCACATGCCTGCTCATTCTGAAGGCAGATTGCTCACTATGATAATGATAAAAAAATCAATACATCATTCAGCCCTAGGACACTGCATCATACACACAAAAATGGTTCAATGACCAGAGATTCAATGCTTTGACTTGGCCATCCCAGTCCCCTGACCTAAACCCCTTAAAACCTGCAAGGTGTTCTGTCGAGGAGAATCAAACTTACTGAGCACTAGAGGAGAAGACTTAGTGCTGTTATGCTGGAAAAGGCAGGCTGCAAAAATTACTAAATGCAGCAGGGCTCATAATAGTGACAGGTAATAGTGATGGGTTATTTATTTATTTATTTTCATAGAATACATTTACTTCAGTTTCAGTGTGATACTAAGCTAATTAACCACAAAGAAAAAAAAATCCTTTTTTAAGCCCATCTTTATACCAATGGTAAATAATTCTGGAACTGACTCCAGAACGATCTTCTCCATTTTAGTGGATTCTACATTCTGGTGAATTGTGCCATTTTTATTCTCAAAACATTGCAAAATTAAGCTACTAACATGCACTACAACATACAGATTGTATATTTATTTATATTTATAACAAAGAAAGCAATCAGTCAAAACTCAGCCACTGCTTTTTTGTTTGAAGGTTTAGTGATGCAATAACAGGCTTGCTGCTTTTTATCTATTCATAAAAAATATATAAAACCAAAACTTCAGGAACAAACATGGCAAATAAGAAGTACACTACAAATCACATAGTGTTATGCATGAACAAAAGACATTATGGGCAGTGATGAACAGATTCCTGCATGCAGCAATAAAGGTTTATATCGTCTCATTTACTCACCTTCTGAAAGTAGCCCCTTTTGACAGAGACATCCTTTACTTGTCTAAAGTACACATAGCCATAGAAGTGAGCCAACTCCTTCTAAGAAAAAAGATTAAAAATAGAGATCTATGACGGATTCTGTTTAATTATTTTGCACATACTAATATCGCATGTCTTACCTGCAGTATTAGTGGTGCTTCCCTGTTGTACGCATCTTTCTCTCCAAACCTAACTCGTCCCACAGACTGGCGCAGTCTAAAACTGAACTGTGTGTCCCCAAGGCATCCTGTTGGGAGAAAAATTACACTACATGCAAGACTAAATAAGAACTACATAAGATATAAATTGAAATTAAAATATTGGTCATCATGATATTTATTGGAGACAAAAATATTGTAATAGTACATGTTCAAATATGTTCAGAATTTTTCATACTGTAAATCATTACATAGAGCCTGTTTAACTAATTAGTTTATGAAAGATACAATAAAACTGTTCACTGACTGGCTTTAACCCCTTTGTTAAATACCTATAAACCTGTAAAAAAGGCTGATTGGCAAAATATGAATATAGCTGTAAGCAGTGTCCGGCAGGCCAAGGGCCAAAAGTTTGTTTTATGAGCCAGTATTGCCATGAGGAATATATTACACCACATATCTGAATATAGATGTGAACTTTGAGCTACATTGCATGATGTATAGTGGAAATATGACACACTTCCTGTTTGAAAGGCGTGACATGTTAATTGATCGCCTCACCATGGCAACAGTGTTAAAGAGAAAATAAAATTACTTTCTTAAGAAGACCCATATGCCATATGGATGAAATCACAATTGATCTCCTCTAATATCACTCTCTCCTGTCCAAGTTCTCATCCAGTGTGACAACTGCTAAGACCTACTTCTACAAGGGAAAGCTGGAAGCTTCTGCACATGATCCTCACAAGCTCAAAAACATCTTTTTTTTCCTTTTCTTAACCCTTGCCTCCTTCACCCTCCTGTCTGACTGCTGATAAAGAACCCTCAAATTTGCCAGCCCTTCACTACTACCCCTATTCCGACACTACACTATCAGGATTCCCCTCCTCTTTCTTGACACGTTTTTCTCCTCTTTCATCAGAAGAGATCCTGCAGATTATCTTGTCCAGCAATGCCACCACCTGCCTGCTGGATCCCATCCCTTTTACAATGCACCAGGCCATCTCACAAGACCTCCTCCCCTTCATCTCTTGTATTAGTAATGACTCTAGTACATCTACTCATTTACCAAATGCATTTAAGATAGCAATTGTCCATCACGAAGAAACCCACTCAGGATGCCTCAGACATCAGCAACTAGTGACCAGTATTATTTCTCTTCTTTCTATCTAAAATTCTTGAACACACTCTCTATGATCAGCTGTCTCTCTATGTCACCCAGAGCAATGTCCAAAATCCTAACCAGTCTGGTTTCAAAGCTACACACTCCACAGAAACTGCCCTTGTGGCCATTATTAAGAAGCTTCATGCTGCTAGATCAGTCTTCATCCTCCTTGACCTTTCAGCAGCGTTTGACACGGCCAATCTTCATAAGTCTTGGAGTTCGTGACGTAGCATGACATTGCTTCTTACCTGGAGGGAGGTGACATGGAGGGGATCCATATGTGATCCATATTCGGTTTTCCCTCTATACACATTCTCTTGTGTATATGTGTCATATCCTCACATGGGTTTTCATACCTCTGCTATGGTGATGACACTAAACTCATCCTCTCCTTTCTGAAACTAAATATCAGCAAGACCGAGCTGCTGTATCCACCTGAGATGCAGCCCCATGTCAGTATCTTGTGATCTCCTGGGACAATTCTCAGATCTCACCATCTGTCACTGCATGCAACCATACAAAAATCACGGACAACCATCCCTCCTTCTCCCCTCACATCACTCTACTGACTCGCTCATGCAGGGTTCTCCTTTACAACATCAGGAGGTCATCATTAAGGTTAAAATGGATGCCAACAATTATGAATTATGCTACAGGGTTGCTATTGAGCCCCCAAGCCCTGTCATTTAACATACATTGAAGTTTCTTCATCAGTGCTTGATGTACAGTTGAATTTTTCCACACTTCCTGTTTGAGTGTCATCACATACAGTATTATTCTAGTGCCTCATCATGTCAACACTGTTTAAGATATCGACAGTTCCTTCACACCTGAACATCATGGTTATCTTCACATCATGCTGACCAAATTTGGTTTGATTCTGATGAACCTGCTAGATTTTAAGACAACAAACATACCATAATTCATAATCTGATGAATACCCAAGGGGGAGTTTATAAAAGTTTGTTACCTTTCAAATCACACCAAAATCACTGACTTCCACTGGGTCAAAGTTAATGGAAGTGATGGTGTAATTTGTTTATTGTAAGAAGGCCCAAAATCCTATGAAATCTAGTGCAAGTAGGGAAACTGGATACCTAATCTCTAATCTTTTACCTGGTCCAATCGTTTGCCAGACCTTGATGGCCAGCACTTCTGATATGTGTACCAAGTTTTGTGAGTTGCTGACCAAGCATCAAAGGGTAAGGACAAGTCCCACAGTCTCAGAGAACTCCATTTCCCAGAACACACCGCCAAGTATGGCCGCCATGGACTACACCTCCCAACAACGGACTTTGTCACGTTCACATTCACCTGGCTTTTAATCACACACACCTGAGAATAATCGCACTTCACAGTATATAATGACCTCAGTTTCATGCACTTGTTTGCGAAGTAACAATCAGCATGTTTATACCTGACTTACCAAGCCTTTTGCACTACATTGTTTATCTGGGTTTTGATCTTGTTCTCTCCCTGGCTTTTGCTTTCTGGTTTTGCCCTGTTTGTATGGCTTGTTTTTTGGATTACAACCATGCCTATCGATTTGGATTTGTTTGCTGGGGCATTTTACAATAAACTGTGACTGCATTTGCATCCATCTCCATGATTACATGATTACAAAGATTACAAACTACCTTACAAAGAAACAGCAACATTGCTCATTACTCAACATTATAATGTGGTATCAGTGAAGACAACCCATGGTAAATGCCACCTAAAATCATTAAACTGTGTCACTTCTGTTAACAGGTGGTGCTATTACAATGTACAGTAGTATGTTAAAGGCATGAGAAACTGTACATTATCTGAAATATCAGCTCCATTTACATGACGTATTGTGGAATAAGGAAGACTTGGTGTTTAGACAGTTAATTAATTACATCACCATTAACATATAATCAATAACAAAAATGTTGCAGTTTAAATGTTGTCAGGTTGCACTCATATTGCCATGGCAACACGGTTCAAAATAAAAATTTTTTCTTTTTTGCAATTTAACACCATGAATGTGTTGACCAAAGCTGACCAAATGTGATACAAAACTGATTGCTGAGGAATATTGAAAAGATTGGCTTGTAAGCCCCACTTCCTGTTGCCAGGTGGTGGCTTTATGACAATCACTAATCTCAGGCGTATGTAAGTAGGCCCCCTCATTTAATATACATGGTAAGAATCTGATGAAACATCTATCAGGAGTATTGAAACATTTGGTTTATAAGACTTGTTTCCTGTATCCAGTTGGAGCTACAATGATTCATTCATGTCATGTGTATGTGACTGTTCCCGTCATTTATCATACATGGGAACCGGATCCGCATCACACAACATACAGTGGAATTATGCCACACTTCCTGTTTCTGTGGCAAGAGACATTAATTGATCACAACCATTTAAGCTATCAACAATTCCTTTGAAACTTTGTTCCTCAGAACAGTCCTCTAGCTCAGAGTGCACTGGCTAATGACTGACCTCAGTGTTTTCACTGCTGCTCTCATTAGTGAACAGAATGCCTTGGTAGCTTCCTCCATGAACACATCTGACATTGTCTCAAACAAACAAAATGATTTCAGAAACCATGACCAGGTAACCTGCACTTGTGGGATTGGCCCTTTGACAATTAGGTGAAATACACTTTGTGCTGTGTCACTGTGAATAGTGTCTCACTGGGGGCTCCTAAACTACTTACAGCCTTTATGATGGGAGCAAAGCATCTGTGTCTATTTTGCGGCTCCCCTAAGAGCCCGGAGTGGGATCTTATACTTGTCCCTTAATATCCCTCATATGAGCTAATGCAAGCCGGATCTCTCTAGAGACTGGATAGCAGACTGAATGTTCATCTGTCATGGGGAAAAGACACAAGGAGTTCCCTAGTCTGAACCCTAAGTGGTGGGCCATCATCTTGTCTCACAGGCGGGTCAGATACCAGGCCCCTATATGGACATGCCACTCTATGAGGAGCATCTCCTGCTAATAGGTATTACTTAGAGGCATGTAACTTCTGTAAATCTGTGCTGCTGCTACTTGGTGATACAAAATACAAGATTAACATTACCTATCCCCAGTGGTGTGAGTGTGTCAGTCATCTCTGAACAGCTTTCTAATCAGTCCTAACATGGGTTGGTTCCTCATGATACTGTGGCATGAGTTATTCTCACAGCCCCTGACAGTTGAGGGGTGAAACAGAATGAAAGTTATGTACAGTATGTAACTGTGGTTCTACGAACACCAGATAATTGCCAGGATTCCCTGTCATTCAAAATCAGTGGGAACTCGGTGAGAATATTTCAGGGAACAATGGCTGTACGAAAACATTTTCAATCAAACACTAAGTCATTCAGTAATTTTGTGGCTTTGCTGATGTCTTGGCATGCATACACAGGCACATGAAAAGGTGTCCAGGTGATTTTCACCATCCCTGGTGGTGCGCATAGAACCACAGTTACAGACATAACTAGCGTTTTAGTATTGGTTCATTAGAAACATTTATTATATTGATTATATTTGGCATTGGAAGTCATGATTACGACTACCTTTTTTCTTTTTGGTATTGGGGTGTTTTTGTATCGGAGATCTGACAATTCTGCTCCTTGACTGAACTTACCTGAAAATGAGTCAGGAAAGGATAAGTAACATATGCTTGTTTTCTGAAGGAAAAAAAATAAATATTTTAGACACACAGAATAGTGCAACTAAATAGCCATTATCATAAAAAATGCACATACCCCATGCACTTACCTCCTTCTCTGTAAGTTTAGCATCATGTGGGTAGATCAACTAGGAGAAGAGATAAAGGCAAATACTGCTGTAACAGATGCTAGTGAGCTATGCTATCTGGGATATAATAGTCAAAATAATAGGCAGAATTAATCTTTTCATAGAAACATAATAGAAACAATCCAATATGAAATGGCAAAATGTGCTGTATTTATTTATTCTTTATTGAATTAGACTCATTTGTACCTCTGCCATGGCTGAATCCCAAATGAATCTCAACTCCATACATAAGGGCAGTCCATGGAGAGTTAAACAATGCCAATGACGACCCAACTTCACCCATTCCATTTGGTTAAGTACCAAAGTTTGTGTGCTGGGGCAATGCTGAGCATAATTTTGTACACTGGGAAACCTTTAAAATCTACCCTACCAATGTTGGGCCGACATCAGCCAAAAAGTCAGCCATTCTCTTGGGCCAATGCTGGTCCAACCAACTCTTAGCCACCTTTAAATCTACTTTGGGCCAAAATGTGATCAGTTAAAATTAGATTCAAAATAAGTGTGCACTGCACCCAAAACAAATTAAAATTAAAAAATAAAATGGATAAATAAAATCAATTGCAAAGTGCAAGTATGTGGTTCCGTGTTCAGCATGGACTCGCTGTTAGAGCCACAATAAAACGGGAAATGCAAATGATCACTAGAGGCACCTGCTAAACATTTACTTTTTAATTTCCCACATTACCTTTTCATTTTCAAGTTCATCAAATATGCTAAGTAGCTATGGGTGTGGCTAAGACTTAGACCACGCCTACTCATGTTTCTACACTGAATGCTGAGCTAAATAAATGAAAACAATGGATCTGTCAACAAAGGATGAAGAATTTGTTTTATTAAAATGTGAAATGATTCTTAGAAGGTTTGAAGATATCCAAGTTCCTACTGACATGGACGTGGATGGCGCTGTATGGCATAAATTACTACTGTGGTCTCGCCATCACACACTCTGCGATTCTTTGTCTCGCCATCAGATGCTGATGTTCCAATCAAGTGTTGTTTAATGATGTTGTTCCTGAGAACTTTAGAAATCTCCTTCACTTTCACCATGATGCCAAATAATGACAATGTCTTTTATAATGACACCGGGGCAGTTTGCACAATAATCTTTTTTTGCAGCATTTATAAATTCTTTCCCTATCAGTTTCATTATTTTAAATTTCAAGTGCAGACTTTAAAGGGTAGTAAGGCTGGCAGAGCACATTATCAGGACCAACCTGCCCTCCCTCCTGGACCTGTACACATCCTGTGTCAGCAAACGGGCTGGGAGAATTATAAAGGATTCCTCACACCGCACACACAGCCTGTTCAAACTCCTACCCTCTGAAAGGGCAATAGACTAATCAGGACAAGAACTTCCAGGCACCAAAATAGTTTATTCCTGGCAGATACAAAGATTATAAACACTCTCTCATAAACCTCAATTAATTCCCTATTTATTACATTTACACTACATCTTTTTTACTTTTTTGTGCAATATCACACCCACATGCAATTCCAACACCATGTGCAATATATTTTTTTAGTGTGCAATCAAAATACTGTTTTCTAACAACTGGACGATCACTGCACTGTAATATTACTTTACCATCAGGTGCCAATGTGTTAACTGTTCTGTGTGAGTGGTTTTTAAAAAGGTCTTATGTTTGCACTGTGTTCTCTGTGAGTGGTCATGAGATTATGTTATGTTTGCACTGTAATGTGGTAGTTGTCACTTGTCCAGAATAAGATGAGGACACACGTGCAGGTACTCAATAGCTTTATTAACCATAGCAAACAAGACAAAGACGTAACCCAAAGCAATGTCACAAAGCAGGCAAGGGTCAGCCGATGAGCAAACAACATTAAGTAGGGCAGGCAAAAGCTAAATGTGAATATCATAAACTAGATCAAAACCAGGGAAGCAAATAGTAAATCAACTGGCACAAAACGACAGAAAACAGAAACACGAGGGATATAAATATCACACTAATATAATATCACACAGAAACACACTAATCAAGGAATAAACTGAAAACAGGTGAGAGTAATCATGACACATTAGGGAGACAACCAATGAGAAGACATGACCCAAAGCAAAAACACACGGCAACATAAACAAACACTACACAATACAGAAGTGTGCACCATAGCACTGCGATGCGTGCTGAGAGGAGTGCCATGCAGCTCTTGGCGCAAGAGGAAAACATATCACAGAACGTTCCCCCCTCCCAAAGGCGAGACTCCCGAAGCGCCTTCTAACACAATACAATACAGATTTCACTCACCTCAGGAATATAGCCAGACTCCGTCCTACACTCCCTACATGATGCTGAGAAACTTGTCCACGCCTTTGTCTCCTCTAGACTGGACTACTGCAACTCTCTTCTCATCTGGACTCTAGCAAGAGCATCCAGAAACTCCAGCACATACAGAACAGTGCCGCTAGGATCCTGATGAGAGTGCGTAAATACGAA
>JAKKZJ010000009.1:23779478-23799849 GCA_033441845.1 Pangasius mekongensis | reverse complement strand
GTGACGGGTAGTGACAGCGTGTGACGGTGACGGGTAGCGCTGGAGTGTGACGGGTAGTGACAGCGTGTGACGGTGACAGGTAGCGCTGGAGTGTGACGGGTAGCGACAGCGTGTGACGGGTAGCGACAGCGTGTGACGGGTAGCGCTGGCGTGTGACGGGTAGCTGTGATGGGCAGTGACAGCGTATGACGGGTAGCGCTGGCGTGTGACGGGTAGTGACGGCGTGTGATGGGTAGAGCTGGTGTGTGACGGGCAGTGACAGCGTGTGACGGGTAGCGCTGGTGTGTGACGGGCAGTGACAGCGTGTGACGGGTAGCGCAGGCAGGTGACGGGTAGCGCCGGCGTGTGACGGTGACGGGTAGCGACAGCGTGTGACGGGTAGCGACAGCGTGTGACGGGTAGCGACAGCGTGTGACGGGTAGAGCTGGAGTGTGACGGGCAGTGACAGCGTGTGACGGGTAGCGCAGGCAGGTGACGGGTAGCGCCGGCGTGTGACGGGTAGCGCCGGCGTGTGACGGGTAGCGCCGGCGGGTGACGGGTAGCGCCGACGTGTGACGGGTAGCGCCGGCGTGTGACGGGTAGTGACGGCGTGTGACGGGTAGCGCCGGTGTGTGACGGGTAGCGCCGGTGTGTGACGGGTAGTGCCGGCGTGTGACGGGTAGTGCCGGCGTGTGACGGTGACGGGTAGCGCCGGCGGGTGCCGGTAGTGCCATTCACGCAGTTATCCAATCAGCCAATCATGAAGCAGCAGTACAAAAGCCTAAACCAGCACAGATACAGGTCAAGAGCTCCAGTTTACATCAAACATCAGAATGGGGAAAAAATCTCAGAAATGATTGTGGGCAAAATGACAATTGTATCCATTAAAATGTTTCCACGGTCTGTTTTCACAGAGAGTTTACGAGTTCTGTGATACTCAACACGTTTTTGTCAGTAACGCTGAAAACACTAAGATGTGGCTTTCCAAGTTGTTTTACAAACCAGACTTTACTCTTTTTGCTAGTCCAGCTTGCATTCTTCCTGACCAACACACGAACAAACCGATAATAACCAAGAGTAGCTTCTTAAGCTTACATTTCCTCCTCGTTTGGCTGACAACATGGAGGAGTTGGTGCCGAAAAAACACATAGGGAACTGCTGGATTTTACACAATGGACATGGCGCAGACAAAGTTCGCTAGAAACAACGCTGAAGAAAACAGTGTTGACAAAAGGCATTTGAAAAAGGCTGAGAAAACGAGTAAACGCTGAAAAAACATCACTGATGCAGTGACATTTTAAATGGTCACAGATATAACACCCATCAGAATGGGCAAAATGAGGGTTTGGTGACTTCTAAAAACTCATTATTTATGTGCTTAATGATTCACAAATATTTTTCTAACACCGTTATTCCTCAGAGAAGTGGCCATTATCCCTCTCCCAAATGTCATTGCAGAAGTATAAACCAGGCCAAAATCAAATAACTTTTTACCACCGTGTTGAGCAGAAAAGTATCTCAGAACACACAACATGTTCAGGCTGATGGGCTACAACAGCAGAAGACCACATTGGGTTGCACTCCTGTCAGTTAAGAAAAGGAATCTGAGGCTATGGGCACGGACTCGCCCACACTGGACAGATGATGACTGAAAAAAAAAACATTGCTTGTCTTGTTTTTTGCACCTTTCTGTGTAAACTCTACAGACTGTTGTGTGTGAAATTCCCAGGAGATCAGCAGTTTCTGAAAAACTCAGACCACCCCATCTGGCACCAACAACCATACCACGGTTAAAGTCACAGAGATCCCACTTCTTCTTCATTCTGATGTTTGATGTGACTGTTAACTGAAGCTCTTGACCTGTGTGATATTAGATGTTGTGTTGCTGCCACATGATTGGCCGATTAGATATTTACATGAATAAGTAGGTATACAGGTGTTCCTAATAAAGTGATCATAGAGTGTATGTCATATGTACATTGTTTTAATCTTGTGGCAGATAAAATGCTACATGTGTAGTGCTTGTTCTGCAGCCACTGACTTACAGCAAAGTATTTTTCAGAATGAAAAGTGGTTTGTAATCACATTGTCATAATTGCTTGCACTCTTTTCTCTGTCTTTGTTTCTCACTCATGCGTCTGGTCTTTCAGTGTCCTTCTAAGGTATTTGTGTTCTGAGGAGGCTCTGGTGGGAAGCGGACTCCATGCTGATTAATGCTAGTTCGCTCCATGCTCTCTGCAGTCTGCCACTCCAATGCCTGTCTACTTGTGGAGAAGGTGTAATTAAGGATTCACTCATTTCATCTGCTGGTAAATGACTGTTCATTCATAACATGCAATTTATCCACTGGAGGCCTCCGATTTTTGAAGTAGCAGCATTTATTTCCGTACTGATTATGTAGTACAAATATGAAAGCTAGGGATTATGTGGAACGAATGGAGGCCTGAGAAAACCCTTCACTCAGGCAAAGTCCTTTTCTACTATATGTAGTTCGGAAGACTACAGCCTTTCCTGTGCTGAAATTGGTGCTTTATTTGCACAGATCTCAATCGGTTGCATTTCCACTGAAAGACACCAACGTAACGTAAGCTACTTCATTTGTAACGTAAGCTACTTATGGAAAAACTACATTACTTTTTAAAGAATTATAAGTTTACAGAGGGAAGTGAGTTCACTTGACTTATCAGTAAAAAGTCCCACAAGCCATTTAAACATGAGCCTTGTCATCTCTTCACTCCACAGATCGCTGTCCTCTCTTACATTGGTGGATAAATAATCACTGATTAATTCTCTGTTAACATTCTTGTTATTAGTGCTTTATTAATAAGGTCATTTAAACATTTTAAAACTTTGTCCAAAGTGGTCTGTACAGATCGTTTAATTCAGTGTGTACACTGCTATGAAAATGTAAAAGCCCCCTTAGGTACTCAGTTAACCAAATATAATTAATGATTGACTTCAAGTACATTAGACACACCCAGGCTTGATTACTGCCAGAACCTAAACATCACTTAAATAGAACCTTTCCAGCAATGTGAAGTAAACTAAAAGGTCTCAGCAAGCTGCACACTCTGCCACGATTAAAAGAAATTTCAGAATTCCGGTTCCTCAAGCTTTTTGGAATAATGTTCTGTGGACTGATCAGTGGAAAGTGGAACTTTTTGGGAGACATGGGTCCTGCTACATCTGCTGTAAACCAAACACAGCATTCTGATGTTCAAGAACATTCATTCAAGAACATCATAAAAACAGTGAAACATGGTGGTGGTAGTGTGATGGTGTGGGGATGCTTTGCTGCTTCAGGGCCTGGCCGACTATATAATTGATGGAGCCATGAGTTCTGCTCCCTACCAGAAAACTCTTGAAGGAGAATGTTCAATCATCAGTCCATGATCTGAATCTCAAGCGCAAACTTTATGCAGCAAGATAACAATTAAAAAAGGACAAGTGCAATCCACCCCTGAATGTCTCAGAAGAAACGAAATTAAAGTTTTGGAATGGCCTAGTCATTGTCCTGACCTGGACAAACGTCCCTCACAGGAACAAACATGATGGCGAGCACGCCAAAATGAATGTGAGGTTATATCTCCGCAACTCCAAAGAGTATTGACACCAAACTTGGTGTGTCTTGTAATAACCATGACCTAAGGGTACATGAGCAGTTTTGAAACAGTGCCACATCATGAGATATCAAAAATGGGCATTTTCCCTTTACTTATGCTTTTGCTTTATTGTATAATTTGTCCTAAAATCATGGAGGTGGTAGCATTGAAACTAAATATTGGTGCATTGCATAGTGTTATCACAGCAACACTATGCTCAGTAACCTATTTCGCACCACCAAGGGAACCTGGCCAGTTCCTCCTATTGAGTTAAAGTTCATTTTGCACACAGACTAAACGTCCAACAATGGATGCTAATGAGCAACAAACGGCCAGACGGCCCAGATAACATGACAGAGTTCTCTTCTGAATGCAGTGTTCAGTGTGAAACTGAAAAATCAAAGCTGGAAAGTGTGTAGGTGTGATATAAAGATCGCGGGTATCAGGATGTTCGGCATTTACGGTGAAGATCAGAGAAAGAGTGTGGGGATGGACACACTCACTGCACTCCTGAAATGGTAATTAGACGCTGAAAGCCCATCTTACAAATTTGTGACGAATCCAAAAGTGATGAAGAGTGGAAAGCAAACTACACAGTTGTACAATACAGAGCACAGCACTCAAGAGTTAAACCACACACACACAAAACCCAAACAAAAACAATGAAAATAAATTTCAAGTTTTATTTGAATCCATGCAGTCAGTGCTGAGTTACTGCTGTTTGAGTCCTGACTAAGATTTGATTGGTACACGGTATCCAAATTGTTCTCATGTTTTTAATAATTATTGAGACTCGATGATTAGGAAGGAGACACTAACTTTGTGAATGTAGGACAAAAGAATTCCACAAATTTCACAAAAAATACTTTTAGTATATTATGCAATTTATCATAAATTTGTGTAGGTCAAAAGGCAAAATTTTTATGGTTTCAGGGAAATGATTTCAGTGCAGATCTTATTTTAGGGCAGATGTGCTTGTTTTTAATGTGGAAAAACATGAATAGCACTGTCCAGTGGCCAGAGTGAGGTTGCATACTAGTGGGTCCATTGATGAAAGTACAATTCAAGTTTCTTGACAGTAATGCAGTATTTAACACTGTCAAATGCCTGCTGAGAGCTGATTGGCTGATGACAGCTATGCCCCCCCCCTTCCTTTTTCTTTTATTTATTTATTTTTTTCCTCTTTCTTTTTCATGTTTAATGCATATGACTCTGATTGGCCCAGTGGTGGTGCTATAGTAAACTGTTTTAAGTTTTGGCCCATATCCCGGAAACTGGAAGTCCTACAGTGAAAATTATTTTTGGCTCTTGTTCCTTGCATTCTCCCAAATGATAAAAGCCTCAAGAACTCAATTAGCTCCACCCACTTAGATTTTCAGCTAATTTTTGAGATTTTGAGATCTACTTTTGAGATTTTTCTTCTGTCTTGGCAGCACTGGTGTCAACCTACTCATGAGAGCGTGAACCTCAACAATGATCAAAAACGTGTTGATAACAACATGGCTGTCACATGCTAATCGATTCTAGAAAGGCTTAATTACTTAAAAACATGACTGCCATCGGCCTATCAGCTTTCAGCTGGCACTTGAGAGGGTAAACACTGAGTTATTGTCAAGAAACCTGACTGATCAGCCCCTCTTGGGACTTCATAGAAATTGATGCAGTCTAATTATGTTTGGCCACTGTGGGCGCTATTCATGTTTTCTCTTTTTATTTTAAGCAAAAAAAAAAAGCCTATCTCTTACAAGATAAGATATACAGTGAAACTTCTCTTTTCCCCCATGATATGTTTCCTTCCACCATAAACATTTGCCTTTTGGACTATTTAACTATTTATGAACATTTGTTTAATATGCAAAACCTACTTTTGCTGTCTTGGCCTAGGGTTTTTGCCATATCTTTATAAATTTCATGTCAACAAAGTCCAGAACTCAGTAATTACCAGAAATAGAGATTTGTAAACAATATGGCCACCAACATCCCAATCTTCCACGCTTCATTTACTCAAACAGATATAAGGCAGGGTTATCTCGCTGAGCTATCACCACCCCACTTGGCAATTAGGTCCCATATCCCACCTCTTACTCAGCCAAACGAAATGACATTCATGATTCAAGATTCAAAGAACTTTATTAATCCCAGGGGGAAATTGCCATGTTACAATTGCTCTCAAGAAAGAAAGTGTGTGTGTGTGTGTGTGTGTGTGTTTGTGTGTGCATCTATGTGTGTATATATATATATATATATATATATATATATATATATATTTATATTTATATTTATATTTATATATATATTTATATTTATATATATACACACACACACACACACACACACACACACACAAATTAAAAAAAAGTAAATCAGTAAATTAAAAATGACTCAATAAGGAAACATACCCATAATGATGTAGAACTGTACCAGTGAAGATGATAGTTTAGATCAGGTGTGAAGTTAATTGAAGTGCAATGGAATGACAAATGTTGAGCGTGATAAGTCCAGTGTTGTAACGGTAATTAAATACAGTTAGTTATATAGTATATATTGCACACTAATCTTAGTATTAATAAATAGGCAGTAATAATACATTTGTATTGCACATAAAGTCCCTTATTGCACATGAATTGAACATGTATTGCATATGCATATATACCTACCTATAATAACTGAATTTGCCTTTCGGTTTTTTATCTTCACAACTTTTATGGGATAGAGTAAAGTCTTAAATCACCAGAATTCATCAGTCCCCCTGCATCTCTTTACCGTATGGTTTAAATTTTGGCCGACAGATTTTTCGCCATTTTGAATTTTCTAAAAAATAATTTTTTTGGAACTCCAAGGCTATGCATCTGATTGCCATTAAATTTTGCATCTGGCATTGAGAGAGATTGTTGACAAAAAGTTATTAAAACAATTTTGTCAGTGAAATTGTAGGCTGTTACATGTATGTACTAGAACAGCAATATCTTCAGAATGTAAAGTCAGATTTAAAAGGAAATTACAATATGCAGTCACTAGGATATTCTGTGGCCAAATTTTAAAACAATTGGCCAAAAGGAGGTGGAATAACTAAAAAATGCATACATCTCAGTTGTTTGACATACGAAGATGAAATTTGCTTTTCTGTTTACTGTGCAAAATTGAAAACTTTACCTGAAGGTATTTTTCAAATGAATACACTCAGGGAAACTCAGCTCATGGAGGACTTTCGGACCCTGGGGAACAAGCTGCTGTAACACAGCGGCAGTGCATTTAGTGCCTTGTAATGATTTACACCTTAATGAAATTTAATTTATATAAAGGTTAAAAAACCCTTTCCCATACCATACAAATTGTGATAGAGAGGTGATTTGTAGTGACACGGTGTACAGCTGTGTATACTGTATGTTCACCATTCATCATTTAAGCAGAATGTCAGAGGTAATGTAGGTGATATACATTCAAGAAGAAATGAACATGTTTTCTTTCTGATCGCGGTCTCGAATCGGCTGCAGATTGCTGTCATGTGATCTAAACATTGTGTAAACATTAGGATTACTCTGTCTGTCTTTCCTATAAATTGGATCTTTTTATTATTGGCTCCTTTCTGTGGATTATGTTTGGATTTGTCTCTCCAAATGAGTCATTCACAATTCAGTAACACATTTCAACATCGTTCCAGATAGAAGTATGTTTGCTTAGTGATTTCAAACAGTTTATTCTGTGAAACTGTAATAAAAGTGGAAGAAAGATTAAAAACTATGGACAAAGGTAAACACAAACTATGTGCAACAGCAACTGTACACTCTACGGCCAAAAGTTTGTGCACCCCTGACCATCACACTCATGTGTTTCTTCCCCAAACTGTTGCCACAAAGTCTGAAGCACACAATTGTACAGAATGTGTTTGTATGCTGCAGCATTACAGTTTCCCTTCAGTGGAACTAAGAGACTCAAACCTGTTCCAGCATGACGACGCCCCTGTGCACAAAGCGAGCTCCATGAAGACATGGTGTGTGAAGGTTGGAGTGGAAGAACTCGAGTGTCCTGTAAAGAGCTGCTCTAATCAAATCTATCAGCCTTCCACTGTAGTGAACAGAACACAATGCACAGTTCTGGTTTAACACTTGGTGCAGTTCATGCAGTAGGAGGCACTGTAATTAAAAATATAGGTGATGTAGGTTGCTGCTTGTGGCTATTATTGTTATAATATTGTTGCATTGTGGTGTTTTTCAAATATTTTTAATACTAAAATCATACCCATGTTGTGAGTGAAATTACTGACATATCTATCATGTGTTAAAAATAAAAGCACCATTAGCTTTTTGTCTTGCTTCATTCCTATGACTTCAGTTCAGAGCCACATTTGATACTGAGTGTTTGTTGTTGTTTTGTTCATTTATGTATGACTGATTATCTGAAACACACACCTACAGCTGCCTACGCTCTTTATCCAGGCACGTGCTTCCTCTTGCAGCCGTTGCCATGTTCTGGAAGTTCGACCTCCACACCACCTCCCACATCGACCAGCTGCTTGACCGGGAGGATGTAACTCTGAAGGAGCTGATGGAGGAGGAAGACCTGTTGCAGGAGTGCAAGGCACAGAACCACCGACTCCTGCTCTTTCTCTCACAGGACCACTGCATGCATGAGCTGGTCAGCCTGATCACAGAGGAACCCTCTTCTGACCTGGAGGAGAAAACACGGTTCAAGTAAGACGTCGCAATGAGTCATTTTTTTTTTAAAAGGCCAAACATTTGATGAGGTGTGTGTAATCCCAACATCATTCCACAGTTTCTGCAAAGCAGCGTATTTCCCTGTATTAGACACTGCCTCCTGATTGCGACAGAGTGAAGAATATTAGCACAGCATCGGCGTGTATTTCACTGCATTAAGATCCATAGTGATATTAGATTGTCACTTCCTCACATGTGAATGAGAGAATGTGTGATTTATTTGTAAGACCTATAAACATTTGTTTGCCTGTGGTGAGGAAATGGCCGTGTGGATGCAGTTGTACAGTATTTAGTAATCATTTTCTCATTCATCATTTCATCATCCAATTTTATTACTTTTAGGAATTCTTATTTTATTCAGTTTTCTCAATGGTATGTGCTTGTCAAAACAGTAGTCTCTTTTACATGGCAGTAAGAGACAAAGAAAGAATAAAGAGAATAGGGTCTAGGGTCATTCTTTTATTCTCTCTTCATCTAGACTTCCGAATATTGCCTGCGATCTCCTCACCTCTGATGTGACCGCCATTAATGACAAGCTGGGTGGAGATGTATCTCTGCTGGAGAAACTCTACAGTTTCCTAGAACAGGATCCACCTCTCAACCCCCTGCTGGCCTCCTTCTTCAGCAAGACCATCGGTAACCTGATAGCACGCAAAACAGAGCAGGTAAGCGCTTAAAACCTTTTATTTTGTGTGTGTGTGTGTGTGTGTGTGTGTGTGTGTGTGTGTGTGTGTGTTGTCTGGATATAACGCTACTTGAGATGTGCTTTATTTGGTCAGAAGAGCATGTGATTTGAAACAGCTTTGTTTGCCTCTAGATGATCTCGTTCCTGAGGAAAAAACACAACTTTATCAGCCTGGTGTTGAACCACATAGATGTGTCCCCCATGATGGATCTGCTCCTGCGTCTCATCAGCTGTGTGGAACCAGCTCCCCTCAGACAGGAAGTTCTCAATGTGAGGGCACACACACATTTCTCATTTTTCTCACATGTTCAGCATTTTGTTTCTTATAGTCAGTGATGTTCTGCAATGGTTCCCCAATCATTCAGCAATTAATCTTATGAAATGTGTAGGCTGAATAAATCTGAATGTTTCAAAAACATATACTCATATACTGTAGTAATGGCACTAATATTTTAATATCTCTTACTTTATGAGACTTTTAAGACATTTTAATGATTAATTAATTGATTGCATTATTTTCCAATAGCTAGAAATGGCACTGAATGATGATAGATCAATAATCTATAGCAGATAGCAGTCAATACCACGGTCCTCTCACCACTTCACTGGTTTCAGCTGTGAGGTTGACTCTGCTGAATCCTAATACCTTTCCACAGCTGAGTGACTAAATGGATTTACACTTCACTGAGTTTGACTAGTTGTTAATAGTGTCTTACCAAATGGCTGCTTGTACAACTGCTTTTTTAAGAGTTTATGCCATTTCTTTCCCTCTTGTGACTAATCTCCACTGCAGTTAACTTTTTATTAATCTGTTTGTAGTGTTTTCAGCTGTTTCCTTCTTCTGAAAATGTGCTTAATGTTCTGTCTCCAGTGGCTGAATGAGGAGCGACTGATCCAGAGGCTGACTGAGCTCATGCACTCAGGGAGAGATGAGGAGGTGAGAACATCACTGACCCACATAAACCTGGAATAACATAACCTACTTTTTTTATTTGTCTGCTAAAGGATTTTAGCCTTTAGGGCAGACTTCCTTTTGTGCAGTTAACTACAATCTATGCAAATCTAATCAGTTAACTGGAAACTGGCTTAGGAGAGTATATATTTTGTTTGGTACTGCTGTTGTTGTGTCCTCAGCTGGATGTTAGGAAAAGATGTAGTAAATGCGTTCTTATGAAGTCCTGTGTGATCTGCATACCAAGGGAGGTGCTGTAGATGATTTGGACAGATTAAGGAACATCTGTAATTTCCTCAAACACTACAGACTGTGGGGACTCGCACATAACAGCCATTAAGTAAAAGTTCTCTTGTGCCCCTTGCAGAGACAATCAAATGCGTCCCAGACTCTGTGTGACATCATTCGTCTAAGTCGAGATCAGGCCAATCAGATCCCAGAGGCTGTGGAGCCAGACCCGTTACTGGCAGTCCTGGAGTCGTAAGTTTCCCTGTCACTTGTTGTAACAGGCTTGTCTCTGTTATGTTTAATAATGGCCATAAGTGGCGCCCCATGTTGTACGAGTTGTACTGCATGATATTTAAGGTGTTTGTAAGGTTTCTGTGAATGAAATACATACAAGGGCCTAGGAATGCCAGGTATCAGTTTGTTTTCTGAGATGATTTTCAACATGCACAAGAGAGAAGTATGACTTATTAAGTATCTCCCGTCATGATAGTTTTGTTTATCTTTAGAGAAGAGAACGTGGCACAGCTTTTAAAGAGCATGTTTGAGAAGATGAGCAGTGAAGCCTCTGTCGTCAATGGAACTCAAGTGCTTCTGACATTATTGGAGTCAAGGAGGACAGGGTGAGTAGAACCCCTACATCTAGTTTAGTTCTAGCATTTTAAAATCTGGTTAAAAGTGGAAAAAAGAAGAAAATTGCATTCAAAGATTCCATCCCTACATACTTCTACATTTGTAACCTACACTCCTTATAGAAAAACCTTCCTGCCACCTGTTAATTATAGGTTTACAACGGGTTTGAGTTATCACTTTATCAGCATCATCCACATCAGTCTTTGTCATTGCCTGTGTAGGCACACTGTTGTTATTTGCCTTTTCTTCTTCTTCCTCTGTTTCTAATTCTTCTGGCTCGGGTGTCTATGGCAGCCCATAGAATCATCTGGTAAAAAGTTGTGAAATCTGGCACACTGATTGGGTAGGGTATAATCCGCCTAATTAGATTTTCTGCCATCTTGGATTTTTTTTCGCTACTCCTACTACAAATTTTGTCCAATCATCACCAAATTTGTCACACATCATCTTCAGAGTAAGCCTCATAAAAGTTATCAGAAGAATTTTGAATCGTCCGAATGGTTTATCCATAATGGGTCAACGAATCTGACAGCAAAGCCACCAAACAGGAAATGATGCTGTATCTCAGCAACGACTTTGTACACTGACGTAAAACTTGGTAGGCGTCTTCAGGACCATGACCTGAGGCTATGCAACATATTTTGTGATAGCACCACCTACTGGTCAAAAATTACAATAGCATGCTAAAAATGCTTATATCTAACTGCCATTTTTGTTACTCCTCCTCCAAATTTTGTTCGATCTTCACCACATTCGGCTCACAACATCTTGACATCTGTCTGAACAAAAGTTATCAAAGAATATTGATATTCAGCCTGTTCTCCTGTAAAGCGCTGGCAAATGCAAAAAACAGGATGTGAGGGTGTATCTCAGCAGTGCATCTACGCATCGTCATGAAACTTGTCCATGAAATTTTCAGGTTAGAGCAGTAGCAGTCATGACCACAAACTCAATGTAGCAACAGACCTTTCCTGCAGTCGGAGAATTCCACCACTGTGACAAAACACACACATCATGAGTGAAACTGTAAATCACTCTTGAATCCCTTTGCTCTGCTTTCCTGTGATTGCTTAGGCAACAGTTTTATATATAAATAAATATAAAGTGTGTGTGTGTGTATGTATGTATGTATGTGTGTGTGTATATATATATATATATATAAAGTGTGTGTGTATGTGTGTCCATGTAACTGCATGTCCATCACAACCTTGCGGCAGCTTCCTGATCCGGCCAAGAGAATGATTTCAATACGTTCTTCTTTTATCAAAGGCATTCTTATAGACTATTTGAAAAAAATAATATAAACTATGTATGAAAACCTTTTGAAGACATTTTGCCTAATGTTAAATTCCTCTATGTTTGGAGACTTTTGGGACACCTTTCTTCCCTAACTGGTGACGTACACAGAGATGTTATTACTCCGATGTCCATCGCTGTTGAAGTGTCTTGCCACAGGAAAAGGAGAAATCCTTCATTATGATTTTATGAAGCTGCTTGACAAAACGATGGGCCAGTCTGCTCTTGATTTCTCCGATGTACAGCCGATTGCATCTCTTGTTTAAAAAAGAAAAAAAGCAATAAACAAGTCCTGTGGTGATGCGCAAGGAGTGATGAGTGGCAAAAACTGATCTCTCAGGACCTGTGATTTTAGTAGCTTTATTAGTACATTTAAAAGTGGAACATCTCGGTTGGTTGCACGCAGAAGTACTGTAGTTATTTTAGATTGATCATTTAATTCCCTCCTGACAGGTAGGACTTCTGATGTTTGTGCAGGTGTCTACCCAGTCCACTGCTAGGACAGAGAATTCCTTTGGAGCTCTGTTATCAGCTCACTAATAAAACGGTGATGGAATTTATATTAAAAACGTCAGAATTTTGCAGGATGAGTTGGAGGTTTATGGAACCTTCACTCGTCTCCTTCGGGCAGATCAAAGACATGCGTGTCAGGAATGAATTAACTGAGAGGGAAGTTTGTTCTCAGGGTTGGGATATTTATCTGTTAGAGGGGAATTTGCTTTTGGGTTTGGGGCATTTAGCAGAGGCTGTTTATTTTGTGTCAGGAGCGTTTAGCAGTGGGGGGTATTTATTTTTGTGTTTTGGGCATTTTGCAATCAGGGGAATTTATATTTGGGTTTTGGGGAAATGAACAGTCAGGAGGGCATTTATTTTGAGGTTTTGGGGCAACTAACTATCAGGAATAACAGTACAGCACAATATAGCAGTTTTGTAACAAAATAAAAAAATTCCTGGACCCTGAACCCAGTTTGAGAACCATGTGATTAAATGTGTAACATGATGCATTTAATATCACCTTAGGGTTGATGTTGAAAAAACATTTGGTGTAAATCATAGGCTTGTATGCTACATTTCTGTTCTGGAAGAGTTAACGATGATAACCTTTTCATTTCACTTGGTTCATTACTGGATAATGATTAATATAGTCACAGTTCAATTGTTCAACCACAATTAACTACAAAGTATGTCAAATAAAAATATACAGACTTTTTACAGCCCTGTCTGTCAGCGTGACGGATAATGATTTGCTATTAACGCAACCTCTGATTACACTACTTTAGTCTCGCATTTAATAGCACACACCTCACAGCCTTGCATTATCATCTTATTTTACTGCTTTGACAGAATTACTATAGCACACTTTCTTTTTTTATTCATCGAATGTAGGAGCACTATACATTTAATGTACACCAATTCTGTTTGTTTGGGTGTTTTTTTTTAACTTCAAAAATTGCCTCTGCCTCTTGTCTGTTTCAGGCTGGAGGGTCTAATGGAGCTGTATTCTCAGGGATGTGAAAGGTCTTACACTGTCAACAGCAGTATTCTACGTACTATTGAGCCTCATCTAAAGGACTTCCAACAACTTCTCCTGGACCCTCCTAAGGTACTGGTCTCAGTTAAATCTGCTTCGCTGAGCTAAGAGTGAGAGTGCAGTTAATTGTTAAAACTTCAACCTATATGAAATGCTCCATGTTTCCATTCAGAGACGTCTTTTACTATTTTTTTTTAATCTACTGTTTCTTTAATCCACTTTTGTGGTTTGTTCACTTTTTCTCCTCTTTTCTCTCATGCAGAAAAGTGCAATACTCACAACTGTTGGTGTTCTGGAGCAGCCGCTGGGGAACTCTCGCCTTCATGTGGCCAGGCTGGTGGCCGCTCTGCTGCAGACAAGCGACAGCAGCATCTGCCAAGAGCTCTGCAGGCTTAACACCATGGACCTTCTGCTGGTGAGGAGTTCTCTCTTCATATTTACTCTGATGCAATCTCTGGACTCGTGGTATTTCCCCCCCACCCACACACACACACACACACACACACACACACACACACACACACACACACACACACACACACACCGTTTGATCATTTATTGACATTCTCATTGCTGCACATTGTATTTGTGACTTGTATGTTTGTAATGGAAAAGATCATTTGTTATGCAGTTTGAGCAAAAGCCTTTGGGCTCTGTTGAGTTTTACTTTGGAAAATACAGTTCGAAATCATTTATTCACTGTTTTCTTTTTCGGTTACAGGATTTATTCTTTAAATACACCTGGAATAACTTCTTGCACTTTCAAGTAGAGATGTGTGTGACATCGATTCTGAACCACTCAGCTCAAATGGGTCTGCATGCTTCGATTCTCCAGAACCACGAAGAGAAGCCTGAATCAGACGACCAGAATAGCAACACAGACGCACCGCATGCGCCCACCCGTGCTGCCATGGTGGCCAATGTAATCACTGCAACATTTCAGCTGTAGTTCTGCCCTACTTTCATCATAGCCAGGGAATTCATTATTTGGAGATTTATAGTGTTTTTCCACCTGACGGTGCAGCTCAGCTCGGCAAGTTTCCCATAATCCTCCACGCCATTGCTAATTCCAGGAAACTGAGCTCAGGAGCTCCATTCCATTGAGCACGGCCAAGTAAGCCGTGCTGTACTTCAGCAGCCGTGCTGAAAGGGCTTTGTGCACGAACACTTCCGCATTATATTTACCAAGGTTCCTGCGTTTCTGGTTCATTCGCTACACTCATAATTGTGGTGTTTTACAGTCGGTGTTTGCAAGAGCTCCCGAGGATGAGTGTCACTGACAATGTAAAAACACTCACAAAGCCCCTTCTAACTGTACCCTTTGCCATAAATACACACCTATGAAGGTAGGAAAACACGTATAAAGAGAAAGGAACACGCAAGCTAATGTTAGCTTACACAGTTCACTGCAAAGTGTCTTGTTGCTAACGGAGTGTCCCAGTCCCCGAAACTGGATTCCTGCTCATGATAATGGCTTTTAGACACATTCAATTATTATTGTAGATTTCTTTGATAATTTATCATGTCAGTTTGTCTTTTTTTTTTTTTTTTTAAACCCAATATTAAATATTATTATTGCATGTTTGCTGTGTTATCAGCATGCAAAAGTATTAGTAATTTAATAATAATAATAATAAGGTACAATATTAGGTGTTTGTTGTGATCCAGTGCCATTCAAAGAGCGATGGCACTGTGCGTTTTGCCGGTCTTCTCCGACCCTCTGTGGTTTTGGGTTCATCTTGCTGATCTGGTGTCTGCTACAGACCTTCATATGAGTGGAAATGATGAAATGGAAATGACTCCTGAGCTCAGTCTGAGCTGGGAAGCTGTGGAAGCTTAAAGCCGTTAGATTCTGAAGATGGACACTCGTTTTCTTTGTGTTGAAATTTGAAAACTGCACAATTTCCAAACAGACGTGTGTCATAGCCTTCAGTGCAAGTAGCCCATTTGGATATTATTCTTGCTCAGGTAAAATACTGAATGCTATTAATTAATCAATCTCACAGACGTCCAGATTAATGTCTGTGGCTGAAATTGTTTCTGCCACAAAAATCTTCGGTAGGAGGCTCGTCTCCTGTCTACCAGAGTTTCTCACTCTTTTTAGAAGTCTTGTTTTCGGCTCAGTTTTAGAGGCCAGATTTAATGTTTTAGATTCATTTTTGTTTATTTACCACACAGTAACAATTTCTTATTGCTCTATTGCCTGTCTTTCTGTTTGTGTGTATTGTGCAGCTCTTCCAACAGTGTCGCTTGGTGCAAAGGATTCTGGACGCCTGGGAGGAGAATGACCGAATTCAGTATGAGCTGCTTCAGTTTTTCACCATATAACCACGTTTAATTAAGTACAGCATAGATGCTCTTTCTCTTGCTGATGCTTTATGGCCTCTGATATCTCTAGAGCTGAGGGTGGGACCAGGAGAGGTAACATGGGTCATCTGACTAGAATCGCCAACACTGTGGTTCAGAACCTGGAGAAAGGACATGTCCAGTCTCAGATTAGTGATCTCATCAAAGGTAGGTGTACACATGTGTGTTGTATAAGATGTAAAGGCTTGGGATAGGGACGTCATGCCGCAGTGATCCGGCATCATAGCCATCAGTTTTGTGCTTGTCCATTCTTTTTCCCCCCAGTTGAGGCCAGCGTGGCAGTTGTTTTAAAAACATTTAACAGCAGAAAGTCATTTCAGTTTTTCTATTTGGAGTTGCAAGCGGAGGAACATAAGGTATTCGAGGTGATAGAAGGCTTTAATTGCTTGCATTTCAACAATGAGAAAAAAAAAAGCTGCATATTGAAAAATATCAGCATCCTGATATATTCATTCCAAGTTTACTTAAAGTGCATCCATTAGTCAGTATGAAGGAATGTTTGTGAGCTTGTTAGACTTTGCAGCATGAGTCCCAAGCCAGCAATTTGTATGTGGGTGTATAAGAATGGCATTATTTATAATGATGTTTTTGGATAGGCAGCAACTGTGTTTTTTCTCTCTCTTTTTCTTTGCTGAATATTTGCAGAGCTCCCTGAGGACTGTAGAGGGCGGTGGGAGAGTTTTGTGGGAGAAACCCTTAGAGAAACAAACAGGAGAAACACAGTAGACTTGGTGAGCAGATATAATAATAATAATAATAATAATAATAATAATAATAATAATAATAATAATAATAATTAGTATTAGTATTACTGGGCATTTTTCCAAGATACTACACAAGACAGTATACATTCCAAGTTCAGTTATTTAGCCAAAACCTGTTTTGAAACCAAACATTTTGTTCTTTACTGAATAACATATTACATCACTTGACACAGCATTTCTACAAAAAAAAAATCGATCAGGCAAGGCACATAGCAGTGTCTACAGATTTATCGTTATTAAGAATTCTAGTTTCTTAGAATATGCAAATTTCAAATCCTTTAATCAATCACAACCACCATTCGATCATACGAGAATGATACTTTTCACACTTATTAGACTGCATACACTATTTACATAATTTCACCAATTCCAACAGCGAACAGACGAGCACACGTGCATGAACTGGCACAACGAGTGTTCATGAAGCCAGAGAGATTAGCTAGCCAATGTTGTAACCCTCACAGCTAAAAGTAGCTACTATACAGATACAGATACAGATATATACTATACAGACATACAGATGAACTATAGATTGAGCTTGTATGATATCTGCCAAAAGAATTTCATCATATAGATCTTGAATGTTAATGTTTTACAAAGTTGTGTCTTACAAAATAATAAATACCTGTTCATCTATAATTACTGGTTTGTTCTGTTGCAGCACCCTGAGTTTATTCAGTAAGAATGTTGTTCTCTGGCTGTTGTAAGTATTGCATCATGGTAGATCTTACCTTGTTACAGGTCAGCACACATAACCTGCATTCTTCTAGTGAAGATGATGACATGGAGAGCCCTTTCCCCAATGATCTGTCTATCCAACAGGTATAGCCAATGATTGTGTTTACAAGAAATACACTTTGAGACCAGTGTCAAGTGTCATCCAGAATGGTATAAAAATGGCCGATCTTCCTGACATGACTAAAAGCTATGTTCATTATTACCTGTTTATCATCCAGGCATTCTCTGATTATCAGATTCAGCAGATGACTGCTAACTTTGTAGATCAGTTTGGCTTCAATGATGAGGAGTTCAGTGAACATGATGAAAATATCAAGTGAGTTTCTGTCCTGACTCAATTTTTGTTGTAATTTTAATTCTGTCTGTCTCTCTGTGTGTCTCTGTCTTATTACTATTAGTGGCCCAAGCACGAAGGAGCTCTATTATTTTGTTTGGATTTGTTAGTGGTCTAAGCACTGACGGTGAAGGGGGTGAGAGGGGCAGGAAGGGGGCGAGGATGTAGTGTTTGGATTCTTCTACTTCTTCCCCTTCTTCTTTTTCTCTGTTAAAACTGATCATGCAGACCATACCATTGATACAAGCATGAAACTTGGTCAATAGATAGTACTCCTGCTGCTACTCAGGCAAGAGAGCGAAGCCTGATTGGCGTAATGGTGGTGCTGCAGTGAAGAGTTTTACAGTTTGGCTCATATCTTGTGAATGATAAGTCACACACAAAAACCATTTCCTGATTCTGATTCCTTGGAGTCTCCAAAATAAAAAAAGAACCACTTAACTTAATTTAGATGTTGTGCTAATTTGTATAATAAGCAAAACCTACTTCTGTGAGCTAGTCCTAAGATTTTTATCCTGTCTTCAAGAAATTCATGTCAAATCAGTCAGCAGAATCTAAACCTCAATAATTATCAAAAACATGTTGAGATCTCTAAACAGTATAGCCGCCACACGCCATCGAATATAGTGGGGTGGAGCCTAATTTACTTACAGTTGTAACTCATGACTGTTTGGATGGATTCACACAAGATTTGAAAGGCAAGTTAAGTACAAGGTCATCCTCCCTGTGGATGTCCACATCATGGGGAGTTACATTCAGATAAAAGTTTCTTTTGCGATCTTGTCCTAGGATATGGGGCCTACCTCCATAAGACTGGTGTCAGAATACTCACAAGAATCTGAAAGTCATTAATTATCCAAAAGATGTTGAAATTTCTAAGCAGTATGGCTGCCACATGCCAATCAGTCCTAGCGAGGTGGAGCTTAATTTACTCAAACAGCTGTAGTTCAGGACTGCTTGGATGGATTTACACCAAACTTGAACACCATGTTTAGTGCAAAGTTTTGAGGAAGACTGCAAAGATTGTGGCATGGTTTAAGTAGGGGCTAAGTTTAAGTAACTTTCTCATGATCAGTAAGTCTGATTTCCACACACAAACAAGCATATCGCTTGTAAAATAAGGTGTCCAGTTGTTTCTTGGTCTGATTCACTGACTCAAGCCATGAAAAAAAATCCCTTTTGCGGTAGTTAGACCAGCCTACACAAAATAAAACCCATATGCTTACAACCTAACAAATGCTAGTTTTTATTTAGCCTATTTTCACAAAATTGGTGTTAAAATGGTGAGATGGGTCTGATCTGGATAATGGTGGTGCTGTAGCACAGAGTTTTACATTTTGGCCAATTTCTCATGGACCATATCTCCTATAAAACAACACTCTTTTCTTCCAGAGTTCTTCCAAACTAAAAAGCCACAAAAATCATTTAGATTTTGAGCTAATTTGCATAATATGTGAAGCCTATTTTTGCAAACTAGTTTTAGGACTTTTGGCTTATCTTCACATAATTGTTGTCAGCAGAATATTAAAAGTTGAGATTTGTAAACAATATGGCCACCTCTTTCCAATCATTGTGTGGTGCAGCTTCATTTACTCAAAGAGCTGTAAGACAGGTTTATATTGAGATATCGCCATGGAATGGTGGGTCTCTGTGGGGACCCTCTAGTAACCTATGCAGTCTCACTCAGATTGGCCACTTTGGGGCACTATTCATGTTTTTGCAATTTAAAAAAAAGTCTTTAAGTCTTAAAAATGTCTTGTAAAATAAGGTGTACAGTGAATGTTCTTTTTTCCCCCCCTGGTTTGTTAGCTGAACCCATATAAATGGTTTCCATATAGTGCAACCCACTCAGAAATGATCAAAAGGTGGATTTGCATGAGAGCTGAAAGCCCCAGGACTAGGTTCTGAGGCCATGTGCTAAGCTTCAGGTGTGGTCACAGGGGGCAGGGTTAAGTTGAAATACTTTTTCTCAGGAACCATGAGTTGTGATAATCTGTAAGTAGATTTCTAATGACTGGGGCACTTCAAAAACATGGCCAACATCAGCCGATCAACTTTCAGCACTTCAGTGTTAGCATTGAGCTATTGTCACAAAACATGTAGTATACTGACTTATGGTCACTATAGTGTTTTATGCAACTCGGAAAGAGTTTTTATTATTATTATTATTATTATTATTATTATTATTATTATTATTACACACACTGGTAATATCAGTATTAAATATTTCTGGTACCAAGTTGTTGTAGACCCCCAAAGTTCTTAGTTGTTGCACAGCACAGATGTTGCTGTGCCTTAAAGTTCTCTTTATTTTCATACGCTTCCAGAATACAGAGTATACAAAAACAAGGAAATTCTTATGGATGTGCTGAGTGAGAGGAGTCCATGGTTATAGACTGGGCTCTCATCCACCATCTGCATAAGTAAATCATCTGGAGTTGTGGAAGATCTGTGCTGATGATCGTGATCTCATTGTCGTGTGAAGGAGTTTTGGGTGGTATGTGCTCAGGTTGCTAAACCACACAGATTTACACCCAGTCAGGAAACTTT
>JAKKZJ010000009.1:23760838-23772323 GCA_033441845.1 Pangasius mekongensis | reverse complement strand
GGCCTTTCCATCAGTTTGCCAGAGGTTCATCTTGGTTCCAGTTTTGTGGCTCGTCTCTGTATTTCTTTGCGAATTCCGATCTGTCCTTCTGATTCTTACTGCTGATGAGTGGTGTGCATCTTGTGTTATAGCCTCTATATTTCTGCTCTCAGAGTCTTCTTCAAATGGTGGATTGTGATTCCTTCACTCCTGCCCTGTGGAGGTTGGTGGTGATGTCACTGACTGTTGTTTTGGGTTTTTCTTCACAGCTCTCAATGTTTCTGTCATCAACTGCTATTGTTTTCCTTGGCTGACCTTTTCAATGTTTGGTTGTTAATACACCAGTGGTTTCTTTTTCAGGACATTCCAAATTCTTGTATTGGCTATGCCCAATGCTTGTGCAATGGCTCTGATTGATTTTTCCTCTTTCCTCAGCTTCAAAAAGGCTTGCTTTTCTCCCATAGGCAGCTCTCTGGTCTTCCTGTTGGTTTGTTCTTTTTAACAACAAACACAGTCTTCACAGGTGAAACCCAGGGCTCAAAGCAAGAGTAGACATTCAGAGCTATTTGCTATTTAAACAATCAGTCTAACAGGACACACCTGGGCAACAAGAAACTCCTGTTAGTCACATGTTCCGATATTTTTGATAACTTGAAAAATGGGTTCAAACAAAAGTTGTCATGCTAAGTTGTTTAATACATCTAGATGTAAATATGAGGAAATGAAAGCTGAAATTCTGATCTATCATCTCATGTTCATCTTTTGATCTCAAACTTGGACTGAGTGACTGAACTTTGTCTGCAGTGTATAGCAAAAACAAAAGAATTGGCCTTGCAGTTCCAATACTTTGGGAGGGACTGTATATTGATTTTATGTGGTATATAGAAAGTATTCACATTTCAGAATGTAATTTTAGAAGTAAGCAAAGAGCAAAGAATTTAAGATGGGCAAATTTTAATCTGCATTTTAATCCTTTATCAGAGATTCTTCTAATGTTTGTTGTATAAATAACTTTGTTTATTCTGATTACTTCCCTATACATGTTTCTTCATTAGCTATATTTTCATACATAATTTGATGCAACTGTCTTCATTGAGTTTGGTGTGTAGAGCGGGTAAATGTGATACTGACGTAACTGAAAGTGGACAACCCGCAAGTCTGAACATCAGTAGGCTGAGATCTGCTTTACTTTTCACACTTTTTTTACCCCTGACTTTTCTTTTCTTTTCCCTAGACTTGACGCACCCTCTGAAACCACACCCAATGGACCGATCTGAAGACTTTTAAAGTGAAGCCAGACAAAAAAAAACCCATTTGAACCCACTTTTTGCCACTTCTGTTCTAACTCTGAAAAACAATACCACTTTTGGTGTTAAAGTAAAAATGCTGCCAAGTTGTTGAACATGGATTCTACCAATCAGCATGCACCACTGAAGGAAGAGGGATGTGTAGCACACACCCAGTAACCAGAACAGTGCTCACAGGGGCTTTTATTTCTTTCAACTTTGTATGAAATTTGCAGTTTTTAATGTAGCAGTTATGGGTTTATTTTTTTCAGTTAAAAGATCATTAAGCATTCTATTTTTCTTTGTTTAATTTCCCATCTTTTAATTCATTATTTACATCCAGCCCAAGCACAGTAACAGACATATGAAGGGCGTTGTAGGAAAGCACAGGATACTGAATCATTATATAATGATGCCTCACCCCTGTCTTCACTTAAATTAAATTGTTGTTAATATGCACTTATGCAAGCCTTCAATGTGTATTTAAACACATCACCCAGATTGTTACAGCTAGGTTTGGGACATCTGTAATAACTTTCCTACACCTCTCCTCCACAATAAAACTCACGCATGTAAATGAATCCCATCCAAATAGGGCTATAGTGTCACTTCTCATGTGCAATAATAACATTTTAGCTCTAGAGTTTCAGACCACACTGTTAGCACTGATAGTGAGGTGTACTGTTTCAGGTTCTGATCTTTTTGCAGAGCATTATAAATTGTGTGTACAAAAGCATTCGTTGGCCTTCTGACTATACAGAATTTTGTCCTTTTTTCCCTCTTTTCAAATCAACAAATTTCAAAGTGTATCTGTTTGTATTTTCTAACATACTGCTTTACCTAAATGTTTGTTCTCTGAAAAAACATTTTAATGTAGAACCTTGCCTTAAGTCCTTTAATTGATACCTTTTCAATCACAAAAAGCAAGCGAGAGTTAAGTGGTCTTTCTCTGTACCTAAGCATGAAGAGAACAACTCCCACACCGTCTTCCTGTTTCTCCACAGCCTCATCTGTACATCTGCATCTCTATTTAGACCTTTTTGTTGTTACTAGACGCAAGGCAACAGTGACAGTCACATGTACATAGTAATTTATGTGATACTTAAGAACAAAAATGCATTACTGTTAAAATGACTGTCTGTTTAATCATCACCTATGAATCTTAATGTACTTGTTTGTATCAGGACCTTCTGGCTTGTTTCTGTTGATCATATCTCAGAGCTTAAGGATTAGATGATCGTTTTCATTTTTCCCTTTCAGTATTTATTTTTTTGCAGAAACCTACCCAACCTCAATGCTGTGTAACTCTACAGGCTGTTAATTCTCTTCCTCGAACTGTTAAAAGCCTTTGCTCCACTGTGTTTCTGCATCTCACACTTTCAGTAGGTTTGTTTCCCAAAGCCAGAATATGTTTAGCCAGTAAACCTTTATTCATCACCATACGGCAGGTGAAAATAGAAATCGAACACATTCTAATTTGTGACATTTATGCATCCCTAATCCTCTACAGTTACGTTCCTGTGTTTGGATTGGTTCTGTGTGTAGACAGCTTTTATAGCCGTATGTACATGCAACGGTCCAAGACCACCATATCAGGTCATATATTCATCTAAAATATTTTAGTTGTTTCAATCAGTTTCTTTTATCAAATGTTCTGATATCTATTCATTCATTCATCTTCAGTAAAAGCTTTATCCTGGTCAGGGTCGTGGAGGATGCAGAGCCAGTCTTGATAACACTGGGCAGCAGTCCATCGCAGTCCACTGAGAATTCAATAGTAAATAAAACTGCCTTGTAGTCGTGTTTCCCCAATCCTCAGCTATTAGTCATCCTATCAAAGGTGCATAGAATATCCAGGATTGGATCCAGTAAGATGTCAGTCATTTTTTGTTTCTTTTTTTTTTCATCAAAGCTTGGGTTTTTTCATGGTTATGCCTTACAGCCATATCTGAGCAATGCTACATCACTGAGCTTCACAAGACTGCGTTATTTTGAATGATAATTATAATGGAAAGATTAATTGGTTAATGGTTGTGTAATGAGATGCATTTCCTCACAAATTACAGCTAGAAAAAAAAAAAAACAACTACATTGACATGTATAGACTGTGTCTATGCATGGCATTCTCAAGGCCTCTATATATATATATATATATATATATATATAAAACGTATGTATTTTTATAGATATTTTGAGATTTGTTTGATAAAGTTATGTTCAGTATCATATGAATAAATCTGTTATCATGAGAACTCATTTTACTATGCATGAATCTGTAAGGGTCAATATTCTGGCCACAGATTAAGCTATATAAGGAAAACTGGAAGCAGGAAATCGTTAATGAGGAGCGGGTCCAACAGGTAGCACACCATTAAAAACTATATATGTTATGTTTGATGATGGAAGTCACAGAACCACTCTTTAAACAACATTTTAAAGGGTAATGTTTCACAAACTGTCTGAAACTCCTCAGCAGCACTGACTGTGGTCCTGGATGGACAGATAAATGACGGCTTCTGGTCAGCTGGTGGAAACTCCGTGCTGTAGTGATGTGGCCCACAGCAGAGAATTTAGGTTGATATCACCCTCTTTTTTTTTTTTAATTGCTGAAAAGCTTGAATCAGTTTAGACTATGCAGAAGGTTATTAGAAGTAGATGTAGGAGATACAGTATTCAACCCCCTTAAGTCATCAGATTGTTCCACAGTTTTTTTTGTTTGTTTTTGTTTTTGCAAACCAGCATGCTCTTAAAGTAAATTTTAAAAGTCAAAATTCATTATTTGTAAGCAGATGTTAAAAAAAATTAAAAATGAAAAGTATTCAACCTCTGTACTGTGAAAGCTCCATGTTTACACAGATGAAAGATATTACCCTAATGAGGATAAAATTGGCTTAGCATTGGCTTCTACCTGGGAATCATTAAAAAAAAGGTCACCTTTGCTGGATAAAATTCAAGTGCCATTGGTGAGACTGAATCTGAGGGAAAGCTCTGAAACTGCAAACCAAAGAGCATGCTAAGGAAATTAAAGTTATAGACATGCACAGGATAGGAAAAGGCTACAAATAATATCCAAGTGTTTGGATATGCCAGTGAGCACTGCTTGATCAGTGAGGAAATGGGAGCTACATCACCCACCCAGGCACTGCCGAGACAAGGCTGTCCCTCAAAACTCAGCGTCACAGCAGGGAGGGGACTGGTGACGCCCCAGTGAAGACAACCATCACTCTGAAGGAGTGATAGAGTTCAGTGGCTGAGACTGGAGTGCATAATATATAAGGTGCACCAGCCAACAGTATCAAGAACTCTGCATACAAGTGACCTGTATGGGAGTGAGGCTAGGAAGAAGAAGCGATTACTGAAGAAAAACCCACATCGAATCATGTCTGGAGTGACGCAGATGAAATATGGTACAAGTTTTTGTGGTCAGATGGGACAAAAATGGAATTTTTCAAAACAGTGTGTGTGTGGCACAAATCTAATACTGTCCATTCCTCAAAAAAAACAGTGAAGTATGGTGGTGGCAGCATCATGCTCTGGGGATGCTTTTCCTCCCTTCTGAAGGAAGGATGGATGGTGCAAAATACAGGGAGACACTGCTAAAAAAAACAAACCAAACAAAACAAAACAAAAAAAAACTAAAGCATGAGTGAACATTTACCTTTCGGCAGGACAATGAGCCCAAACACAAGACCAAAGAAACAAAGGAGTGTTTCACCAACACAAAGGTGGAAGTTCTAAAGTGGCCAAGCCAAAGTTCATATCTTAATCCAATTGAGAACCAAAAGCGTCATCCAACCAACATGGAGCAAATCTGCCGGAAGAACAGGTGAAAATCCTAAACACTGTGTGCAGAGCTGGTAAGAACGTATCCCAACATACCTGAAGCTGTTACTGCAGCAAAAGCTGATTCTACCAAGTACTAGTCTGAAGGAGGGTGTTCAGTTTTAAATTAAGAGCATACCGGTTTGCACTAAACAATACTGGCTGGAACAGTCTGTGTAAGTGTCCAGATGAATCTGATGACTTTTAAGGGGGTTGAAAACATTTGCAGGGCACTGTATATGGCCAAGCTTAGGCCTAGGTACTGTACCATCTATACAGTGTACATATCTTTTATCACTGTACCTTTGTAAATATTTGTAAATATTTTGTCTTCTGGGAAACATGTAAATATCTTATGTAGCTTCAGAAGGGCAGTACTAAATAAAAAAAAAACATCTTTAAAAGAAATAACGATTTACACCGATCATCCTGTTCAAAAGTTTACACCCCCCTGGCTTTTAATGTATCGTGTTGCCTTCTTGAGCATCAGTGAATGTTTGTACCTTTTGTAATAGTTGTGTATGAGTCCTTTAATTGTCCTCAGTGTGAAAAGATGGATCTCAGCATCATAGAGCTGCTGCTGGAAAGGAGTCAAATACGCAGAAGATGCTGGAAAAGCAGAGAATGTGCAGGACCTGGAGGATTTTTCTGAAGAACAGTGGGCAGTTTAACTGCTCAGGACAAATAAGGGACTCATGAACAACTATCACAAAACTTAAAAACAGTTGTTGATCGTCAGGTAACACACACAGGATTAAGATTCAAGCGTGTGTAAACTTTTGAACTGGTTCATTTGTGTAAATTCAGTTATTATTTTTAATAGTCTTGTGGTCTAGATGTAAACATGTGCTGTGTGAAAGAGCTTATTCAGGGCAGAACAAAAAACAAAATGCTCTTATTTTTTAATTATTAACATTTTGCAGATTCTTGTAAACTTATGACCGCTAATGTACTTCATGGAGAAACAGTGAGAGTGAGACATTATTACTGTGATGTCAATGTCCTCTCTGTTACAGTCTTATAGCCTTGTGTGATTTGTAGAACTAGTTCTTTAAAAATGAGGTCTAGCCCTTGACACAGTACCAGTACTCATCATTCTGATTTTTTTGCAGAATTAAGCAGCAGATTCATAATGGAGGCAAAGACTCTCGTCTGATAAACAGGAAATGGCGATTGGGAACTTAGTCATGAGCACACTGTTCCCCATGAGAAGTTCAGAGCATGGCATACACAGTGAGTACCTGTATATGTCCACATTGTAGTTTAAGGGCTGTAGTATGATGTTACAAGGGTCAGTACTTTTCTACGTTCCCTGATTACCAAGTCATTCCTGATTCACCGCAGTAACATGTTTGGAGTGGTGTTCTGAATTGACTGTGTAGTTAGTACACGTGTGCGTGTCATCTGAGTTTATATGGAAGAGTTTAATGTTTGCTTTTGTGGTGGAAGTTTGCGGGTTGTGCACGAGTGAGAAATGGGTTAATGTTCAGTGAAGTGTGTTAGAGCAGCTGAGAAAAAACTAATACAGATTCAGTCCAGGTTACAAGTGAGTTTGTTTTTAATAGCTGAAAGATGAGTGGTATATGGGCACAAAATCCTTTTTGGATAGGTACAATAAGGCACATCATTAGTTTTCTTCTAACTTAAGCAAATCAACCCCTTTAAAAGAGTAGTTTTAGTGGAGGAAAGATGGTACATAGTAGCTAGATGCCATGTTTAAAGAGAGTCAGAAAATGGACCTGCACATCACAATACAATGAGTGCACAGCAGTGCACACAGATGGAGGGGGTCAAGTTTATCCATTACATTTCAATTAAATGCTAAAACAACATGTCACTCTGCATTTGATGAGCTGCAACATAGCAGCAGATGAAGCTGATGTAAAGAATATACAGTATGCTTTTCCCCAATGCATCATTCCATACTAACACTGCCTGATGTATTGCTGTCACACACCAAATCAATCCATGTGTGTATCTTACTGATCCTACTGCTCATCTTTCAATCTACTTGTATTTTTAAAAGCTGAAACATTAAAATACTTAAAATTTCAATATTAAAAGTGATAAAGCTACACCAGGATTGCTGATATTTGCATTTCCGTGGAATGTGGAGGTGACACAAATGGTCACACATATAAAGACTGAAAGAGTCACCAGCCTCTCAGTAGGTTTGGGTGTGTGTAGGTGTAAGGAGCCTGGAGGATACACGAGAGCTGCTGAACTTTTAACAAGAGACTAGTAGTTTTCAAATCCATTACTGTAGGGGACACGACAATGAGTAGTGGAGTATGTCCCAGGCTGGGCTTCACAGCAAAAGAAAATATTTCTCTGATGCTGTTTAGTGCTACAGAGCTGTTGATAATGCTAATTTCTCATGTGGCAATACGTCGTCTATGCAACACTGCAAAGATATAAACAAGTGTGTAATTCACTTTGCATAACAGAGAACAGGACCTGGACACTACAGGAATAACAGGTCCTCTGATTACGCTTGGAAATAACAAAATGACACAGGCTCACATCCTGGAGGGAGTGAGGCTTGTGTTTTTCCTTTTCTACCTTTTCTAGCTGAAGAGTTGAATGTGATGTGTTCAATGAGGTAGAATGATCAATTCTGTCATGCTGTGGCCCTCCAGTACTGCAGTTTGCCACCCAAATTGCAACAGACAATAAAATAAATACATCAATAAAATAGCAAGGTTGCGTATGTTCATAAAAACTTGAAATTTTAACATTCACTTGCATCCAAACACCCAAGTAATAAAAGGATAAATTTTACTCTAAGCCACAGATAATCTTTACAAACACCGAAAACACGAGCAGTAGAGCATTTAAACATAAACTTAACCGAAACAATTTTCATAAACATCAATCTTAGGAGAAGAAACTTTGAAAGCTAGATTAAAGTGCAATGAGCAAATTAATGAAAGGGCTTTAGCATGTGATGAGCCTCATAATTATCAAAATGATTCTTTATGATGCTTTACTGAAAAAAACCCTGCAATATAGCTGATACAGGACGTTACTGTATGTACTGAGCAAAATAATTCTAAAAGTCAAACACAGGTAATTGTTTTACCTCGGAATGTATATAAAAAAAACAAACATGCTTTTCAAAAAACAAAAAATCCACCCAAGAAGCTGTAGCAGTCTGCACCAGTTTCACATTCTTTCAGCATTAAAAAGTGTAACGCCTTTTCACTTTTTAGGTATAAAAAAAATCCTACATATACATAGCAAAACCTTTTCACTAATCCCAAGCACAACTACCACGTACCAGTTTTATACTGCATATTCTCATCACGTCCTGCCTGTGAATGTTCTGATTTCCACCATTCCCTTTTATACCGTAGCTACGCTTATGATGGGCAATGCTAACATGCTATTAAAAAAATCCCAATTCACAAAATTATAGCTCTCTGATACTCATTACATAGTTCTATGATTCTGATACATAATCTCATGATTGCGAGTTGCTATGAAAAGCCATAATCCCGTATGACTAGCGCGACATACAGCTTGCCTGTCAGCTCATAGGCTGGTGTTCAGATTGCATATTCATGAAGTTAAGAATCTAGGATCTGGAAAAGTGAATTCTATGGAAGAACTTTTGTTTTGATTGACTGGACACGCAGAGAATCTACAGCATTTGGTCCAAGAGGAGTGATCTAGAGGACTTCAGTCGTGTTTCCGAGGAATGCATCCCTCCATTTCCAGAACTTCTGGCCAGCCTTCATACTTGTTGACCTCAGCATTGTTCTTAATATACTGAGAACATTAGAAGAGTTACATTTAGTTACATTTCTTTACACAATTAAGCTCACAGAACAGCCTTAGCAACACCAAAAGAAAGGAAAAGGTGCCAATTCTGAGACACGCTGTCTTCTGATGATGATCAAGATGGAGATTATGAAAATTCACCTGCTCAAAAGGACTCTTTGTTTTGATCCCTTTTCCTCCAACGAAGAGCCAGTTGTCCCTGAAGCTTAGTGAATTGATATAGGAGCTGCCTAATGCTGATATTAACTTCCGTGCGTCACTAGTAAGTCTGTTTGAAAGAGAAAAAAGAAGGTTATAAAGAAATTTATATTATTATTAATTTTACCTCCAGAAAGCCGATCTCCCAAATAAGTAGTCTAGGTTAAGAATGCCCCCCCTTTCAATACTGATCATTAAATTACATTTTAGTTTAAGTTTTTTGAAAGTCACTCATTAAGTTGTTGTTCCTCTTTCGGCCGCTCCCTTTAGGGCTCTCCACAGCGGATCACTGGACTGCGTATTTGATTTGGCACAGTTTTCACGCTAGATCCCCTTCCTGACGCAACCCTCCCCAGGTTTGTTATTTAATATACTTCGAAATTCAAATTTACACGCATTACAATGTCATTTGACTTTGTATTTATAAAAAGTGTGTATCCATAAACAAAGATATGCTTAAAATGAAATTGAAAGGGGAAAAAAGTATTTGTACATCACAAATTACAGACATTAGCACTTTATTGCATTGCCTTTGTTGCAATCACAGCTTCGAGACATCTATGGTAACAAGTAATTAGGATTTTGCAGCATTGTGTTTTAATTTGGCCCATGTCAAGCTGAATTTTTGCCGAAGAGTAGTATTTTAGTTTCATCTGATCAGAGTATTTGGTTCCAGAAGAGTTGTAGGTCGTTGCTTATCGTTCGCCGTGTAACTGTTGCTGCTGCTTTCAGGTCGTCCTGCAACTCTTTCCGCGTGACTGCTGGCTTCTCTCTCACCTTCCTTATCATTAGTCTGAGGGGCGAGGGTGTGGAATCGTGCGTGGTTCACCTGTCCTGGGACGGGTCACCTGTCTGTTGGACTAACAGGGATGTGAAAGCTTCCTGACCAATAGCAACATCTTTTATAATGAGGTATTTATAACCAGGTGCAGTTTGCACAAGAACATTTTTGCAGCATTTATATCTAGAATTTAATTTATTTTTATGTAACCTTTATGTATATATTTTTTGTGTACAATTTCCCCATGTAGTTAATTGTTTTAAACATATCTTTGTTTATGAACACACATTTTTCTGTTAATATTTATAAGTACAAAGTTAAAGCACATCATGGGTGTAAATTTGAAGTGAATATTTGCACTGGAAGTACATTAAATAACAAAAACAACAGAATCCGGATATTTACTTACCGTCACTGTAAATAAACGATTAAGAGAACCTACTTTGTAGAAGAGTCGTCAAAAGTAGCCATCATGACAACTGTTCCATCTTCAATATCCTTCAAAAACTGGATGAGTGGGTTGACATCTGGAAAAAAAAAAAAAATAAAACAAATCAAATTTCAATAAAATTAATTTTATTACCATATTGCCGTATCTAACAATATCACTATTACACATATGAGAGTGTGGAATATTAAATTGTTTGGGAGAGGAATTTATACACAAGTGTTTGAATAGTCAAGAATTCTTCCTAAAATCCATTCCATCGATTGGTGACCATTAAGAAACCTAGAGTCACCTAAACTAAACCCTTTTATGATCGAAACCTTTTTGAAGAATACTATTATATATTACTGGAGACTTGACAACCAAATGTTATCGTCATACAATATTTAAGTCTATATGCAAAAGCAGGCCAAATCATTTGCAGTTTTCCAACAGCATTTTGTGGAACCACAACAACTAATGTATTAGTCAACACAGGAAAAAAAAAGTATAATACTTAAAAAGCTTTGTAATATATTGTTTGGGAAACTGTAAAAAGAGTCTAAATCACAAATTCTCTTGAAACTACCACTACATACCACTGTACGCTCAAGTAATGTTATATTGAATATGTTTACCCAAAGCAATCAAGACACAATCACAAACTCACAATCAGTGAAACCATAATGTGTGATATATATAATGTGTGTGTGTCTGTGCTTGCATTATTACATTACTCAGATTATATTAATCAAATTGAACAGATAATGCATCATTAAAAAAGTCAAAAAACTTTCTTCATGGTCTGCATGGACACCACTTCGGCAGGCTACACACGTGGGTAAAGAATGCTGGATTCCATTCAGTGGATATTGTTCTTGTGGATTATTTTTTCTCAGTCCTGCTGGATTCGTTGTTGGATTTATATCTGCTGTGCTGTTGGCTTGTTTGGAGATTCCTCAGAGCCTAATCACTTTGAACAAAGGTATGTTTATTGTTGCAACAAATGAAGTATGAACTGGCCATAGACAATGTGTGCACACAAGGTCTGAGCGTAATTCCAATGCATTGGTTGCCAAATGACTGATGGACAATATTTGTATATATATCACCAGACATCACCAGACGCTGAGTTTCATCCCTGGTGATGCTCTGCCAGGCCTCTACTGCAACTGTCTTCAGTTCCTGCTTGTTCTTGGGGCATTTTCC
>JAKKZJ010000009.1:23726795-23739276 GCA_033441845.1 Pangasius mekongensis | reverse complement strand
CAGGCCAAGTGATTAGGACACCTGATTCTGATCATTTGGATGGGTGACCGAATACTTTTGGTAATATAGTGTATAAAGGAATTATATAGAGAATTATATCAATCAAGATATGATTGAAGAAAAAAAATCTGAACAACCTGATGAAGAGCTCTGTTACTGGAGTCACGATGGATTCGCTTGAGGCTGTCTCCATCCATCCATTCTCTGTACCGCTTATCCTGGACAGGGTAGCGGGGAGCCTGGAGCCTATCCCAGGGGACTTGGGGCACACCCTGTCCTGCCAACCCATCGCAGGGCACAATCACACACCCACTCACACACTCCGGACAATTTAGAGATGCTAATCAATGGACTAGGGGAGGGAAAAAACGGAGTACCCAGAGGAAACCCCCAGAAGCACAGGGAGAACATGCAAGCTCCGTGCACACAGGGCAGAGGCAGGAATCTGTAAATGAGGCAAATGTGCTAAACTCTAAGCCACCATGCGAAAATCAACACCAAGCGTCACGTACCACACATAAACTGTGCCTGGTGTAAATTTTTTTTAAAAATCCTGCGGGGAAGTTGTGACATGCTGCATGAGTCTCTGGTGTCAAATGAGTTTAGGAATACTAAAAGCAGCTAGAACTGTGTGCGTCTACTGTCATTTAACCATATATGACAAATGATTAAAGAAAAAAGTTTCTTTTTAACTCCCCCTCAAAAAAAATCTTCAGCCTGCTAAAGGTGAGCATGGTACAAGATCCATGAGGTGCTTTGCATCTAAAATCTCTGTTCTCTGCATACTATGTTTGTTATTGTAATGTAATTGCGTATGGACACCTTTGTGTGTTCTAGGTGATGACCCCTCAGCGGTTGGAGTTACTAAAAGCCCAGGTGCAGCAGGAGATGGAAGTTCCTATCATGGAGCGCTTTAGTAAGCTAGAGGAAGTAAGTGAGCTTTATCCTTCTCCTAGCCGGACTCCTGGAAGGAAAGCACTGCATTGCTAGCAAGCCAGTGCTCGAGCTTCATTCACTGGCAGCTATAGGCTGATAACTCACTTCTGAAATGCCTGAAGAAAGCACACTCGCAGAGGTAGAAAGGAATGATAGTGGGAGATCTGGTCACCCGTAGCTCCTAAGTGGATATCGTCACGGAGTGTATGACTTGTACGAGATCAGATGAAGAAAGGGAACAGCAGTATGTACAACAGCACTGTTTATGTGTGGGAAGGTTTCAGTATATGCTTGCATGCACAAAAGGAGGTAACCACCTCTGATGGGTAGAAGTCAAGTCAGGCTGTGTATGCTTTTTGAAGAAATCAGAGTTTACCTTCAGCTGAGGATTTTCAGCATGGTCAGAAAGATAGAACACAGTAGATTAATAACTGCTCTAACAGATGAAGCATACTTATTAGCAGTGAGTGTATGTGGTTGACTACCAACATAATGGCAGCTGTTTGCTTCACAGGACAAAGTCAGTTAGGTCGCAATGCTTCATCGCACCTGAAGAATATGCAGTGAGCTTTTTAAATCTGAAATTATTGGATTCTTTATTTATCTGCATTTTTCTCTGTATGTACCAGGAAGCTGAGAAATACAGATCTGAATACAATAAGTTGCGCTACGAATTCACCTTTCTCAAGTCAGAGTTTGATCACCAGCGAGAGGAACACGAACGCATTTTGGAGGAGCAGCGAATACGTCACAGTGCTGATGTATGTCTTCTGTTAAAAAAAATACATGCTTGCATGCATTGAGCCTAGCGCTGCAATCTAATGGTATAAAGGTACTTCAGTTTTAATTGGATTTCATTTAATACTGTGATTCATGTGTGTGTTTCATATGTTATGTTCAGCTGGCTCTTCTGGAGAGGGATAAGGAGAAGCTGAGTGCGCAGCTGCAGAGTGGAGATTGTGCGAGTGATGGGAAGCGTGTGGAAGCGCTGTTGAGAGAAAAGGCGCAGCTGCATCAGCGGCTCTGCAGCCTTGAGGCGGAGGTGGCTGAGCTCCGAGCAGAGAGGGACAGCACAGGAGCACAGGCAGAAAACACGCAACGCATCCAGCTCCGCCAGCTGGCCGAGTCCCAGGCTGCACTCAAGACCCTGGAGGTAAGGGGACTTTTGGACTTCTAGGACTACTCGTGTGTGGTTATGCATAGGTCTGTTTACACCTGGTCCTGTTTCCATATTGTTTTACTCATTATTCACAAGTATTATTGGCACCCTTCATAAACACGAGCAAAAATTATGTAATAAAGTAAGTTACATATGTTGCACACACTGGGCCTCGTTGATCAAACTGGATATGAATGGATTTATTCAAAAATCTTTCGTATGAGTGATTACAGCAGACGCACTCATCCGGAGCGACTGGTGCTTTGGAGTCTCTAATCAAAAACACATCCTCATGTTAGTTCACTAGGTCAGGGACTAAGGGTACCATCAAGAACATTTAGTGAAAACCAGTCGTTTTATTTTAGTGACAAATAATAACACAAACACATACATTAAGACAAATAAAACTAATCATTCAATTATGACAAAAGAAATGGTGGCGTATAAACGGAGGACGGGCCGCTCTGTAAGCCGTAAACAAGCGCCTCAGCTGACAGAAGATTTATTTATTTGTATGGGCATAGAATTGAGTTAAAATAACTTTAACTTCTGCCTTTCAGACTTTATACTGGTTGTTCATTTCTTGCTCCCAGCTTTGTGTGCACTTGAACTTTCATGGAGCTTTGGCAGGATCATGCTTTGCACTTTCTGTAAATATAATCACTTGATGTTAATGGCACTATTTCGTTTGATGCAGTCAGAGAAGCAGTCTGTGTGCATGCAGCTAGAGCGAGTGGAGAAGGAGCTGCGCTTGAGCCATGAGCAGAATGCCGTGCTCACTGGCAAACTGCACAAGGCTGAGAGGGAAATGAATGCCCTGAACAGTCAGGTCGGTTCAGCCTGCATGCTCAAAGATCTACATTCTCTGCAGTTATTTTACTTTTTCACATAGTTTATGCTTAGCATAAGAATGTTTGGCATTCTGTTATAAATATTTAATTTGTAACATATATGGAAACAGGTTGAAGAAATTAAACATGCCCATAGGTTGGAACTGGCTAATGTGAAGATGGAGTTTCTGAAAGGCAGAGGAGAAGTGGAAAGGGAGCGAGACAAACTGCAAACCCAAGTGGAGAGTAAGTTTCTGCATTTGTTACCCTTCCCATTTCTCACTGTGCCTCAGATTTTTCTATTATATTCAAGACTTCTAATAAAGACTAGAATAGAGAAGAATATATATATTTTTTAAATGGCCCACTCTCAAGAAACACTTCCATCTTCTCGCTGTCTCAGGTCTGCAGTCTGATCTTGAAGTTTTGACGGCAGTGGGCGAGAGGAACAAAGAGTTGTTGTCGGAAAAAGAGCAGGAAATGGTGCTGCGGATACAGGGAGCTAGAGAAGAAGAGATGCAAAAAATTGCCGCGCTTCAGGAAGAGAAGTAAGCTTTCTCCTCCCTTCCTTCCTTAAGCCCATGTTTCCTTCCAGGCTTCCCATTTATTTTTTTTTAAATTTATTTCAAAAACTCTGTTTTGGCTTTTTCAGTTGATATTATTATGATTTTATTGCGTGTGTGTGTGTGTGTGTGTGTGTGTGTGTGCGCATCAGGTTGGAGCTGGAGAATCGTCTCTCTGAGCTGGAGCAGCTGAGGGCTCTACAGGAAGCTTCAGGAAACTCCAAAAACGAGGAATTTGAGGGTCGTCTCCATGCTGCTTTGCTTGGGGAGGAGTCTGCACGCAAAGAGCTGCAGAATATCAAGTATTCACATTTCAGTTATGCACATTTCTATATTTTCTTCTAGCCTCATTTATACTTCAGTCCAGAGACTGTCCAAAAAAGATTCCCACCCAAGTCTGGCTGTCAGGCTGTTTTGTGCGATTTCAATCTTTTTTTTTTTTATCCCACTTCCAGTCTGGCTGCAAGATATCTCACTTCCCATCACAGCGTATTCCTGTTTACTTTCCTTATACTTCAAGTTTAATTCAGTTGAAGGGAATCTGTTAGTGTTCAGGTGGCACTACTATCTGTGCATGTGAACTTTCTGATATCTGCAAATATAATCAACTATAATAGACTTTATCAAGGTGTAAAAGACGAGGATCTTGATTCAGTACATCTGCATACAAAAGATGTATAAGTAAGTAGGTTATTTGTCATAAAATACAGCTTATTTTAGGTGTAATAAACATTTAAACTTAATCAAGCCCACACTTCCTCCTCTGAAGAACTAACATCCTAGTGCAGGTTTTCTTATTTTTGCTGTAGCGTGTTAATACACCACCATATCATACTGTATCAAATTTGAATTTTGTGTATTACACTCCTAGGAATTGCAAAAAAATTATACATAATGTGTGTAGATTTGTGTATTGACTGTTGATTGTCTAATAGTTGTCTGTGTCTTGTATGTCTTAGAGCTAAACTGCAGCAGCAGGCACAGCAGTTAGAGGAGCTGGAGAGACAAAAGGCAGAGAACACGGAGTTGAGAAGAGTAAGTACCAAACCCATCCACAACTGGAGCCAGTAACAGATCGAGGAAATATCTGTCCGTTTATATGTCTAATGTTTAGGAATGTTCTAAGGAGCATTTAAATGATTTAGGTGTTGGTTTTTATTACAGCTTTCTAATTACACGGTACTGCTTTATTTCTCAGCACAATGCAGAGCTAAACGTGCAAATCAGCACTCTGTCGTATTCAGAGCGCGAGCTGATGGAAGCCAATGGAAGGCTGAGGGAGAGTCTGGAAAGAGTGAGAGAAGAGTTACGAAGTGCTCGTACACAAATGGAGAGGACTCAGCAGGAAGCGGAAAGGTACAAAAAAAAAAAAAGAGAACAAGGCCTTGTTTGGGGCTGCATTTTACAGGCATCTGTGTTTAAGCATATGCATTGTAGCCTCAAATACACTCTAAGAAGAACGAGGTTTTTCAAGGGTTCTTTAAGGAGTCATTGGATAATTATTGGTTCTTAATAATTTCTGTTCGATATAACTTGTTAAATTATGCCATATGCGGTACGTTAATGCTATAAGTGTGTAAAATCAGTTTAAATTATATTTACTTATATATTTAAAAACTGAAAATAACACATCCACCATACGTTTCATGTTCTTTTGAGGAAGACTTTGACTTTTCGTAACTTTTTGAGCCTTTGCGATATTTCAATAATTTCGATAGATTGTGCACACCTAGTTCTTAACCTCCTGAAAGGGTTCTTGAAAGGGAACAAGAAATTGGCGGTAGGGGACTACACAGAACCTTTCTTAGAGAGACGGCGACATCTTTTCGAACTGCTGCTCATGCTGCATCACAGAATGGGGGAAATGTCAGTATGCCAGTAATATTGAAGTAGGAGTATACTAATATTGTGATTACGCAAGTACTGACCCTGTTGCTGTGAAAGTCCTAAATGAGTTATTCTGAAGACACTGTTACAGCATCAACTTTTCGGTTGGCTTCTGAAATGTTTATTGCTCTATTTTGTAGGGCTGCAAAATAATGGTTATTTTGATAATCAATTAATCTATACATTTTTTCCCCTAGTGAATTGGTTAGATTGGTTATTTTTTTTATTAGAAATATTCCTTTTGGAGCATTTCAACCAAGGAATATTACTACAGCGCTCTTAACTAGGCATAATTAAATAACAGGTCACTAACTGCAATACAACAGTACTGACATTTATCACATAATCTTTCACAGCATGAGAATATTATTAAGTGCTCATGTCAACCAGGTACCAGCATATGAACTATTAGATTGTGGAATTGATCCAAACAGGTTCAAGGTCACAGCAAGGTCAGATATCTGCAATAGTTTTTTTTTAATAGCTTTCTTCCTGTTTGAAGTTTACGTTGATGAAATAATACACATTTGATGGAAACACCTTATGTTTTTTTGTCAGTTACTTGCCGCAGTCGTACTGTTTTGCCCCCTAGTGGAATAACAGATTCTAGCTCTTGTTTTGGATCTTTCAATTCAGTTATAGTCCACAAGATGGATTTAGTGTAATATAATTTAATTTGGGTTCAAAATTTCATTTGGTGGGCAGGATTAGAACTTGGCTACCTACTGAAAGAATGCGAACATCACTTCTCCGTCTCTCAGCAAGTGCCAGCGCAGCTGTTCTCTTATCTGTTGCAGGCTGGAAGAGGAGAGACGTGTGGAATGGCTGGAGGAAAAACATAAACTTCAGGAGAGAGAGGCAGAGCTGCAGGAGAAATACAGCCAAGCCAAACAACGCATGCAAAAAGCTGCACTTGCGCAAAAAAAGGTCATTGTCGTTCTGTCGTGTCGTGCTTGGAACCCTCTTGTTTTCATTTGGATTTTCCTTCTTCTTGTTTTTGTTCAGAAGAGGTCCATTGGCCTGATGGCGGCGCTATAACACAAGGGTTTTTTTTTTTTGTTTTTTTTTAACATTTTGGCCTATATCTCATAAACGGTAACTAGGACAAAATATTTTTTTTCTTTTTTTTTTCTTCCATGGGTTCTCCCAAACAGAAATCCCCAAGAACCAATTAGATCCACCCACTTAGATTCTGAGCTTTTTTTTTTCTTCACAAAATTGTTGTGAAGTTACTCATCAGAGTGTGATCCTCAGTCACAATTGAGTCTAATTTACTCAAACATCTGCAACTCATGACTGTTAAAACTGATTCACATGAAAAATGAATGGCTTTTCAGGACAAAATTCTGCGGTTGGCTGCAGAGTTTTGGGATATGACTATACCTAGGGGCGGGGCTAAGCTCAGATTTCTCAGGAGCTCCATTCATTCCCATTCTGATTGAGCTGTAATTTTCTATACTGCATCTTTGTGCAAATATGTTCAGTCTGATGACCTGATTACATAAACAACACGGCCACCATCGCTCAGTCATACTTTCAGCAGGCATTTTCTGGGGTTAACACTGAGCTATCATCACGAAACTGGGATGGTAGGTTTGTCTAGTGACTCAACGTCTAGAGACGCAGCCTCACTCAAATTGGCCGCTGGAGTGCTGTACTTATTTTTGCAGTCATATCTCTTGGAAAATCATTTGTACAGTGAATTTTCTTTTTTTTATCCTGTTTTTTTTTTTTGCTGAATCCATAAAAACTGCCTTTTAAACCATGTGGCCCTGCCCACTTTATGATAATTTGCATAATATCCTAAATCTGTTTTTGTGAGCTAGTGCTAGGTTTTTTGCCCTGCCCTGCACAAAATTGAAGTGAAGTGTGGCATAATTCCACTTTATATCATGCATTTCGGTGCAGACATCACATCTATGTTAAGTGATGGGGTATAGTCACATACACACACTTGGGGTCCGGGGCTCGATAGCGCCCCCTGTGATGCACCAAATTTGGTAGGCATATGGGTTTTCATAAGACAGCCAAGTTTTACAGTCACGTCCATTATTTCCACCCAACAGGACGTTTCACTGTACATCGTGCAACGTGGCTCAAAGTTCACGTTTATGTTCAGAGTGGCATTCTAACATCCACATGCCAGTACTGGCTCATGAACATGGTGCTTGGGCCTGCCTATCACAGCTTGCGTCTATATTTTAATTGGTTTTTTTGGCACACACTTTTTTTTATAGTTTCTACTTGTTTCAGCACACAAAGTGCAGAAATTGTGAAGTGCCAGTGGTAGCTCAGTGGTTAAAACGTTGGGCTCCTGCTTAGAAGGTTATGAGTTCAATCCCCAGCACCACCACGCTGCCACTGCTGGGCCCTTGAGCAAGGGCCTTAACCCTCTACTGCTCCGTTGTATAAATGTAAGTCGCTCTGGATAAGGGCATCTGCCAAAAGCCATAAATGAAATATTCATGAATCCAAATATGAATTGTTCACTGTATCCAGTTTCAGACTGGGCAGACTCAACCTGACAGCCTCTACCTTTTGACTGGTTGAAAATGAGTCACTTAGCTAATGTCCTACCCACCCACGTTAACTGAAATGCTAGCTAACTTCATGAAGCTTTTAACAACTAAACCAGCTTAAACTTAAATTAAACTGCAGCACCTGGAAAGTCCTGCTGATAGTTTCAGCTGCTGTGTTACATCACCTTCTTGCTATTTTTAAAAAGCACATAGTGATTCATATTAGCAGTACATCTGGCACTAACAGCAATGTTAATCTACCTTCGCTTCTTACGACTAGCTACCCAGTAATTGCAAGCAAGCAAAAAAGCAAAGGAGAAATGTGAGGCTTTTTTTCAATGGTTATTGTTTTAAAGCCAAAAACAGTTTTGAACATCTTGTTCGCGTGTATTTTTTTTTTCCCATTTCAAAACAAAAAAATAGATGTTACACTAGAATGGTATGTTTAAATTTTTATGTTTGCTATGATTTTACCAAGTAATTATTCTGCCACTTACTTTTGTAGAGAAAGACCATTACCGAGGCTAAGGAGAAGAAACTGCAGGATAAGTTACAGCTGCTGGAAGCCAAGATTGAAGAACTGGAAATTGAGAGTTCTGTGGCCAAGAAGTACTACTTTCACTTGACAAATTGTGTTTAATAATAGAGGTAGTCTTTTGTTTTGGGTTGATTTTAATGCACATATTTGTATGTGTCTCAGAAATCCCTCATTTGCAGAGGAGCATGCTCAACTTAGCAGACGTCTAACAGAGCTGCAGAGGAAACACAAGGAGTTTCGCCAGCTGCTGTTGGGTAACCACATGCCCTCTATGTCTCTACCTCACTCTCTGCTCACTGCAGGACCTGAGTGCAGCTTCATAAACCTGCAGGTGAGCTGAACTCTGTGACACATTACCATGGGCAATATGAAAATCCATACTTTATTCGCTCTCTTTATGAAAGCATAAACATACAGTTGGGGTCATAAGTTTACATACGCTTTGCACAATCTGCAAAATGTTAATAATTTACTAAACAATTTCAGGGATGATTGGTGTAAATTGATATTATTTTGTCTACTGGAAACATGTACATTTCTTATGTAGCTTCAGAAGGGCAGTACTAAAAACAAAATGATAATTTACACTGATCATCCTGTTCAAAAGTTTACACCCCACTTAATGTATCGTGTTGCCTTCTTGAGCATCAGTGAATGTTTGTACCTTTTGTAATAGTTGTGCTCGAGTCCCTCAGTTGTCCTCAGTGTGAAAAGATGGATCTCAGCATCATAGAGCTGCTGCTGGAAAGGAGTCAAATACGCAGAAGATGCTGGAAAAGCAGAGAATGTGCAGGACCTGGAGGATTTTTCTGAAGAACAGTGGGCAGTTTAACTGCTCAGGACAAATAAGGGACTCATGAACAACTATCACAAAACTTAAAAACAGTTGTTGATCGTCAGGTAACACACACAGGATTAAGATTCAAGCGTGTGTAAACTTTTGAACTGGTTCATTTGTGTAAATTCAGTTATTATTTTTAATAGTCTTGTGGTCTAGATGTAAACATCTGCTATGTGAAAGAGCTTATTCAGGGCAGAACTAAATAAAAAAAACAAAATGCAATTATTGTGATCCCTTTTTTTTTTACCTTTTTTATTATTATTATTATTTTTTTTTTTTATTTCAAAATATTTAAAGCCCCTCTCTATACTCAGCTTAGCGGATGTGGACTGCCATCTTTAATTTAAGTAGATTTTTAACAGGATTCAAGAGAGAACGTAAAAATAAAATATATTTAATTTGTAAAATTAATGAAATGGATATAATTTTTCATGAATGACTGCATTTTTTTCTTAACTGTGTCAATAATATTTTTTGTGGCAAACTTAAGCTATGAAATTTTATTTGTAGAGGTAAGTAGCTTCTCTGGTTGTTTCGAGTCATTTGTGCGATTTTATTTTATACAATCATTTTTGAGTCTTGTGGTGTTGACGGCAATCAGAGCATTCTTTGTGTTTTTAAAAACATTTTCTTTCTTCCAGGAGGAGCAGCACCTGCGGCAGTTATCAGGGCTGCAGAGGAGACTGGAGGAGCTGGAGAATAGTCAGCAGCAACAGCTCCAAGAACTGACTCCTCCTCTGGATCGGGAGAGAGAGAAAGACAGACTTTTAGCACCTCAGGACAGCCTGTCTAACCTCTGACCCTTCACCCTTTGCCTATTTGGGACTAGAGCCAATCATATTGTGCCAAGTTAAATGTGGGTCCACTTGAGTTTTTTTTTTATTCCTACAGGTTTTCAAAAACATAGCTAAAGTCTTCCATATCCCTGACCCTGGTCCAAACAATACCTTAGCTTTGAAACTGAAAGTAATGTCGACTAGGCCAACATGCAAGATAATGAAGGACTAGTCTTGAGTTAATGAAAAGGTTTTATGGCATTTAGCTAAAGCCACTCTGCAAGCTCAAAAATAGCTTGCCTAAATTACATCTGCACCCATGATTGATCTTCTCCTAGTTATAAATAAAATGTAATCAAAGGAGGCGGCATGACAAGCAGTTTTTCATAAACAGCTTCAACTTGTTGTTGCCTCCCACTGTCAGATAAGAAGCAGCGACATAACCTAAAGGATTGTGTTAGTTTAGAAAATGATCGAATTTATTGGTGCTACTCCATTAATTGTTTGATAGATATTATATGCATTTATATATATGAGCAATCCTGCATTAAATAAATAAAAGAAGTCAATTCAAGTGAATGGAGCACTGTTATTGTATATGTTTTAGCAAAGGGGAGGCTTACCAGTGATAGCCCATGTCATGATCATTTGAATGGAAAACATAAGAACAGTTACCTTCAACAGGTTACTCAATCTGATTAATGGAGGAAAGATACACTTGAAGTACAATTAGCTCTTTTGCAAGAGATGCACCTTAAAGAAAATTTGTCTTCTTACAAATCAGGGCATGGGAGAGGAGTGACGATATTATTGCATAACACATTGAATTACGAACATGTATCCAAAGTCAGAGACAAAGAAGCTAGATTTCTTATGGTAACAGAGAAAGTTGAAGGAACATCTGTGTGTTTTCAGGCTGTGGCTGGGTTTTTATCGAGAGGTCTTTGAGTTGAAGGCAACAAAAGCTGAAGGGATTTTGATTTGTAGTGGGGATATGAATATACCTGAATATATCTGAATATATTTATGAATATAATTGTGTCCCTTCATTTCAATAGAAAGCCAAAGTCTGTAACTTGGATGGTGAATTCAGATATATTTAATAATCCCTAGACCAAGGAGTGGTTAAAGACTAAAATAAAAAAACATATCTTAAACTGAATGATAATGGTGAAGTGACGCTGGCAGTGCTGTGATGAGGGGTAGAATCATAGCCACTGCTTTTCTCATTAAGAAACTTGTACAACAAAGGCTATAATAGTTAGAAACCAAATTGAAGCAACTGCAGAACAACCATACTGACAATGAAGATAATTAGGTGAAAGTGGAGATTAAAAAAAAAAAAAGAAATGAGAGATACAATATAGTATGTACAAGAATTACCAAAAAAAAGACATTTTTAAAGCAGCTGTATTATGAACTGGGTGAAAAATCTTTGAAAAACTTGTCATACAGGCTATGAAAACAAGAAGAAAATAACAAGTTCAAGGTAAGAAACCCTGATTCTGGTGCAATAGAGTATATTCTTGGAAAAATTCATCAGAGTTTTGAAAAATTCTGTAGAACACTATAATCCCAACCACAGATTAATAAGTGTCTTCACACTGAGGCGTTTCTCGCCTCATTGGATTTACCCACTGTCACAGACGAGGAAAACTAAAACTTCATAGATGAAATAACAAAGTAGAAATCGCAAACAGCAATATCTAGATTGAAAGCGAGCAAGTCCCCTGACGCAGACGGCTTCACCGCTGAGTGATACAAATCACTTAAAGAGAACTTTGCTAAATGTTTTAAGTGGATCCTTAAAAGAAAAAAATCCACCTTCCTGGGCAGCAATTATTTTGGTAATACCAAAGGAAGTTGAAGACAAATTGGAATGCTGTAACTATAGACCTATTAGCATATTAAATACTGACTACAAATTGTTTGCATCTGTAGTGGCATAAAGAACAGAAATGCTCTTATGTAATCTAATTATCTCAGATCAGACTGGCTTTGTAAGCACAGGGCAATATTAGAAGGTCACTATACGATAGTAGTCCAGTGACCCAGCATGCACTAGAAACAACTTTTATAAGCCTATATGCAGAAAAAGCATTTAATACTGTTCGGTGGTCATTTTTAAACGAGGTGTTGTCACTATTTGTTTTCCACAGGGGAATTATTGATATATTCCAGGTACTGTACGATAAGACAAAGTACACAAATTAAAATGAACAGTTTTGAAGCAGTCTCCTTCATTCTGGAATGGAGTACGAGTGTATCCAGCCTCGCCTCTCATTTTCGCTTTGTTCATTGAATCGTGGATACTGATGCACACTCCTGGGCAAAAAAAACCAGGCCAAGCCCAAAATGAAGCTTTTAATGGTCTTAATAACAAATCATTGGTGAGAAAAGGAGCAGGAATGAAGCAGATGCACTCCTGAGAG
>JAKKZJ010000009.1:23700531-23718170 GCA_033441845.1 Pangasius mekongensis | reverse complement strand
CACAACATTACAGCACATTTTGTGACATTTTGAAATAACTCATATACTATATGTAAAAGTATATAAACTCTCCTTAGGAACAGCACAGCAAATTATCTTTTAGTAACTGGAATATTTTATTGGGAATTTATCCAGGGAAACGGATAAATGGATAGTTTAGTTGGTAGTTTTGATATGTTTTATAAGATTGGAGAACAACTACTTTGAATACAAAACTGAAAATAATATTCCATATTAATTAAGGGCTAGATAAAAATTCTTTCAAGCAGTTAATCTTAAATATACACTATATGACCAAAAATATGTGGACACCTGATATGACACCCATATGTGGTTCTTCCCCAAACTGTTTCCACAAAGGTGGAAGCACACAATTATATAGAATGTAATGTATGCTGTAGCATTACAATTTCCCTTCACTGGAACTAAGGAACAATCAATGTATGTTACTGTGAGGGAATTCCACTTAAACACTTAAAGGTCCTATGCAGCCACAGGCCTGCTAGTCTGTCTGATGGCTGGGGACATGAAATATGAAACATGAAAAGGATGAGTGAATGGAGGCAAACCCAACTGGCCCCAGTGTTGTCTTAACAGATGCAGATAAGGTAGTGGGCTAAGCAGTGAACAACATTGAAAACATTGAGAGAAACGCACACATCTACACTATATGGCCAAAAGTATGTGGACACCTGACCATTAGTTGTAATATGTGGTTGTGGAAGCCCACAGTTGTATTGTTCCTTCACTGGAACTAAGAGACTCAAACCTGTTCCAGCATGACGATGCCCCTGTGCACAAAGCGAGCTCCAAGAAGACATGGTGTGTGAAGGTTGGAGTGGAAGAACTCGAGTGTCCTGCACAGAGCCCTGACCTCAACCCCACTGAACACCTTTGGGATGAACTGGAACACCGACTGCACCCCAGACCTCCTCGACATCCCAACATCAGCGCCTATTTAGACCACCATACTGTTCATAACAACAGACTATTTAACATTACGCTTTTGGCATGGCCATTTAGCATACTAAATGCCCTCAATTTTTGTAACAGCTGAGGTTTTTGCACTTGCACAGCAGATTGAATTGAGCCATAAAACATTAACACATGCATGGTACAGATCGGGCAGCATGATTGCTACCTGATCCGTGTCCCTTGCCCAATACGTAGACGCAAATTGGGCAGATCAGGTTAGGTAACCACAGAGCGGCCTCTTTGAGTTGGCATGCGTCCAGGCGCTGACTCCAAACTGTTTCTGTTCTATTTAAAGGACAACAAAAATAACTGCTGGAGCAATTTCTTTGAGAGCTGGTGACAGTGGAATTAAATAACACACACACACAAATTGCAGTTGTGAATTAAACCAAGAGGGAAAAAAAGACCTTTTCCCAGCCTAGTCTTGTGCAGTTGACCATAGAATTGGCTTCATCCAGTCTGATATATTTTTAGCCTAACAAATAACATTTAGCCTGCTTTCCCATCTCTGCCTGTCCAGTTGACCCACAGTGGTGACTAGTAAATGTATTAATTGAGTAGTCCACTATGCAACACCTACTTTTCATACCATCCAACATGACACCGGGGGCCTGTTTGTAGCAGGGCAGAACACAACACCAGCCAATACTGCATGACTGCCATGCAGCAGGAAACAGTGAATACATCATTAGTCATTACATTGTATTAAGCAATAAACTGACGAGTTGTTTGAAGGTGTTGTGTCTACAGTGGCAACATTAACAGGGAGTTGTCTTTATAAAACTCTAATAATGATGAATGTGGTTTTTAACTGTTTGACTGCATTTATGGTATTTTTTCTGTAATTTAAACCCTATTAAAAAGTTTATATTATTTGACTGATCCCAAACAACAAAGTCATTCAGCAGCTGTTTGAGCAAACTTACTGCTGAGACACTGTAAACAGTCCTTTGTCAACATACAGTGGCCCTTATTCATCAAATTCCACTGGCTGTTTTGCTACTCATCAATTTCACCTCTGACATCTGTATTTATGGCATAATTCCCATCTGGTTAGAGTGCATGAAATTTTGAGCATAGCATTTTAATTGAAAAGTTTCATTTGTAGTAAAATAAATTAAAAATAAAAATCCGTATCATCAATAATTATAGCCAATACAGTAAGCAGAGTAATAGTGTATGAGCAATGATAAAACTGATCATTACAGTTGCACATACCGGAACCTCATACTAAAATGAAGGTAATGTAGTTTAGTGGCAACATGTAATTTTTTAAATGTGAATCAGAATTCCCAGATGTGGATCTTTATCAACTCATTAGTTCATGAAGCGCTGACCTGGATGTGGAGTGTTACATAGGTTGGCTGTTTAAAAACACTTGGCGATCATTACACGGCTTTTGAGGTTATTATACCATTTCATATCAACACTGAAATGTTTTAACTTTGGTAGTCTGCTTTTCAGTTGAATTTCTTTCAAAGTTTTTTTTTTATATGAAATATGGATTTGTTTATTTTTTCAGGATGGAAACTTGGCTCACATATACATGTATTTATAAATGAAGCTTTTATTAAATCTGCCCTCAGTTAAATCTGATCTATTAAACTCCTACAATGAATTTAAAAAATCTAGTTATAAATAGATTTTATCTAACTAACTGCAGGTGAGATCGAAAACAGGTCAGTTTTCAACCTGATTTCATCCTTAAACAGCTTAATAATGTAACACACCCATAATTATCTATATACTTATATATTTTATTTCATGTTTTCACTAACTCTACCACATGTGCCACTAACTCTTCACTGAAATCTATTTTTTAGATTTACTGAAATAATTTTTTTGCATATTTATATTTATATTTGCTTTCCTTGAATCTTGGACTTGGATCTTGTACTTAGTTCCTTTTATTGAATTTCTATCTCAACACCTGCATAAATTAGAGTGTTTCATGCAATTTAAATATATATGAGGGTAAATTGGCACATGCTGAATGCATATAAGGTGTAAATAAAGCACTAGTGAACAGCAACACTGTTCACTACTCTTTCATCAATTGCCCTCAAATCACAACTGTCCTTGATGTCATACAACAGTTTCATGAATCAGATGAGTTTTTACTGCCGGTCTGTATGCTCAGTTCTGCTTTTCTTTCTGTGCAACATAGATGAGTTAAGGCCAGTGCTACTAATGGAAAATAATCATAAATATATCTACGAACTGCCCCCCTCCCACCCCCACCCCCACCCCCACCCCAAATGAATGTGTGAGCTCTCTTTAATAAATATAATGCTGTAATGAAGGCAAAAAAAAAAACACTACACCTTATGCAGCTTTTTGTATGATGTCTGTTTTTCTCTTCGGCTTTGTGTGAAAATAGATATTTGTTTTTAATCAGGGACTGCTACTCGGACAGCAGTGAGGCTTCCAAAAGGACTGAGCTCACCCAGGCATAACTCTCGCCATGCAACTCTTCACTGCTTTGCTGCTGCTGGTCCTGGTGTTTATAGTGGCTGAAGCACGGCGTGGAAAGAGACTAGGACGAGAAAAATCTCGGGGCAGAAGCAAGTTGAACTCGGTTAAGCGCTTTGCCGGCAGCTGCAAAGAATACATAGAGAATGGTGATAAGTTTCTTGACTGCCAGGACTGCCATTTGACTGCTGTCCTGCTTGGTTGGCCAGAGGATATCGACCACCTTTTACTGGCACAGAACAGGATAAAAGTGCTGCGAGATAACACCTTCAGTCATTTTCGAAACCTAGTGAGTTTGGATTTGCAGCTGAACGAGATTTCACTAATCGAGGAAGGTGCTTTCAGTGGGCTAAGCAAGCTCACCACCTTACTGCTACAGCACAACCACCTCCAAGTGGTTTCTGAAGCCATGTTCATACCCATGCCTCGACTTAGATACCTGCGCCTTCATGACAATCCATGGACATGCAACTGCCAGCTGGACAGTCTGGTTCGCTTCCTGCAGGTGCCAAGCAACCGTTACATGGGTAACTTCGCAAAATGTGCAGAGCCCACAAGGTTGTGGGGACAGCAGCTGAAGACTCTGGATCCTAAGTTGCTGTGCTTGCCACCAATGCAGGCACAAATTCATCTACCTAGACTGCATTCTGATACAACATTGCTGTGCCACACTCATGATTCTCCCAAACCGATGCTTGACTGCAAGAGCAGAGGTGAGAGCACCACAAAAACCAATCAACATCTTTAACTGGGTAAAGGTTTTCATGTGTAAGCATACAGTTCTGTCTAACAGTTTGGCGTTTCCAGCATTCTACAACCCCAAGTTCTGTCTGTTTAAGCTTGGTTAAATGGAAAATCCAATTTTTAGATTCAGCTAACGTCAGCATGCTGTAAATATGTCAGAAAACCTCACACTAGTAATTTGACATACCATTTAGGAGAACAGTATGCAATTAGAAACACATCCTGTCCCAACAGAAGCCAATATTCAGAAATAACAGATCTCTGAACACTGTAATTGACCAAAGTAAGAAAACTGAGAGGGGAAAAATATATTTCTGAAAAGAAGGTTTCTCATGGTATTTGTATTCTCCAAATGGCATAAAACATGTGCACAAAATAAAAACCTACACATTTAAGGTAGATTCAACAAAGGAAAGGCTGTTGCAAGAAGTTTGTCTTTTGCAATCTTATAAAGCTGCCTAAAGGCAAAATTAGGTAGAAAATTAATCTGATTTACCTCACCTGCAGGCAGTTATGTGAACTCCATTCATGACTAGATTTTTATTAATATCAGAACTCCATTAGTCAGTCTTAACTAAAGTCAGATTTGATTAAAGCTTTATTTATAAATATAGACAGGTTCCTGCCCTGAACACCCAGTGATTGTTATTATTGTTTTTTTTTTTATTGACAAGATTAGCCTGGTAAATTAATATCATGTTAACATCTACAATGTTGGCTCTGCTTTGTTTGGATGGAATACAATTTAGCTTTTTTTATGTGCTAACAATGCTCTAAGCCCAGCTGAGTAACTTGGAACCAACAGATTTCCTAAAGATGGGAGAGGGGGCACAACCTAATTCATTTTGGTTTTCGCTTAAAAAAATAACAAATATTTAAGTTAGGAAAATTATGTTTTTATGCAAGCAACATATACATCTCTGCTACACATGAACACCTGAAATTTGTTCCTAGCACCTACCGTTCATGAATAATTCCACTGAATGTGACGGGATGTGCAATGTTGCAACAAAGTGGGGTTAATTGTAACTGACAGTGGGTTAGTTGTAACACTTGCTAGAAAATCCTGATAAATTAGTACCAACAAAGTTAAGTCAGTACAATTCTATATTGTTTAAAACAAAAATATTTTCTAGCCAAACTGTGTTATATTACCTATATCTATCTATCTATATATATATATATCTATATATATACAGTATATGGCAGATCACATTAGACATTAGACTGACATTAGAAATTCTTTCTTTTTATTTCATAGAAGAGAGAGAATTAACTAGTTGCCATTGTTTACAATTGTAACACCACATAACAACTAACCCCACCGTATGGAGGTTGAACTTAAGCCTTGTTTGCTGTGGGTTGGTCACATGTTTAATTGCTATGCTGTAGGCAAGAAGATGCCGATTAATTTAATGCAAGGTTGGTAATTTACACCCACGGCTCATTAACCAAAAAGAGAACCTTGTGATGAAAAAATCTTATATGCCCTGAACACACTCTTTGACACATATTTTTTGACAACACAGGCAAATAGTTCAGAAACCTGGCTGCAGACCATTTCCTGCGAATGTGGTAATGTCTTCAGAAGTACACGCTGCTTACCTGGTGTAATAACATAAAAATAAAAGCTTGTTACATTCGGTAGGTTGTTCTCTGCACTCCCCTGTAGCCTTTACTCTCTTTGGTCTACAAAGAAACAAGCCCAATGTAAATCAAGCCCATGTCAATGACCATAAATGACTAAATGTCTGAAAATGAAATTCTGTTGATTATTATGAAAATCCATTTAATTAAATGTTAATGTGTATTTTAAATCAGATGTAGAAGAAATTTAGATGAAGAACAAGCATATATTTTGGCTCAGGAGTTTGTGTCTACATTCAGAACTATAGTAACTGGTCAAAGCCTCTCAAAGTTTTCTATATTTTTTTTATACATTTTGAACACTGAGAATTTTTCAGATCTATAGAATACTCACTTGGGTTCTCCATTGGCGCCATCTCCTCCAAGCATTTCACATTCCCCACAGTCTAGCACTACTAGCATGGTTGAGTGGTTCTCACTTGCCATACCACATGCTTTCACTTTACTATAGAGACAGTAGAAACAGTAAATGGAGTATTACTTTTTATTTATTTATTTACTTTAACAAAGCTTGCCAGCTTCAAGGATTGGGATATTGCTGGACAAAAAAAGTGATTGCTGTGAGTGGGTTTTTTTTTTGTGTGTAATTTTGAGGGTTGCCAGGTCTCAGCAAAATTTCCACCCCAAGTACAACTCAAAAGACTTGAATCTAGCTCAAATGTTTGGGAATAGCAAAAGTTAGACATATTTTTCTTCTTTTTCTCAGTCTTTTTGGGGGTCTTTTCTGATTTGCAGTATACAGTATATCTGCAGACATTATACATGGAACCTGCCAAGTTGTGCTGTGCACAGAGCTCACCACAAAAGTAATTGGAATATTACACAGCTCACCATGGGGACACCATGGACTCAGGGTGAGATGACTGGTGAACGTTTATTTTTTTGTCCATGCCCCTGCATGGGGGATAAGAAGCAGTGCAGAGCTACTGTAGGGGGCGTAGTCTGAATAGAGGGTGAATGGCTGCCCCAATAAGTCATATCTGAGTGTGAGGACTGCCCATTTGATGGCTAAACACTCCTTCTCCACAGTAGTGTAGTTTCTTGTTGGTGTACAGCACAGTGCAGTCCTCCCCCTCCACCACCTGGGACAGACCGGCCCCCAGCCTTCTGACTGCCATGTCGGTCTGCAACACATAAGGGAGAGAAAAAGGGAGTGAAGCAAAGGGCCACTACAGAGAGCCACTTTAACTTTCACAAAAGGTGAATATCATATCGAGATATCATAGTCTGCCAGAGCTAATATGAAATGATATTCTTTATCCTTCACATGCCTGGCATAAAAATGAACCAATAGCTGGGCTTGTGTTTTCTTTACCCCAAGGTGCCCTGGCATCAGGTAATAATGAGCCATGTGGAAGAGTGATTCCCTGTGGCTTTTCAGTACCAACTACTTGGTCATGGATCCTCTGGTTAGAGTGTCCCAGTTCACTACGTATAACCAGTCTTGGATAGTAGAAAAATAGGGAAAGATAAGCACCATCCCAGCTTGAACTTTCTCCTCGTCAATCACTGCCACCTGATTCTTAAAGGTATCATCGCGCTACTGTTCTAGTGAGAAATCCACTACAGGCTTTTGTTGTGAGAAGGATTTGAGCAGACAACTCAGAAGGTCCCCTCTGGTCATGGTCACGTGACATATCTGGAAGTGCGTCGGCCTCTGATTTGGCACAGATCTCTGTTTGGATTGCCTGGACCCACCCAGTTTTATATCTGTGGCAAGCTCCTGAAACCTAGGCCAATCCATTCCCAAGATTACTGGGTGGGAAAAGTGGGGAAAAAGTGCCACCTTCATTCCATGTTTTTGTCCCTTATACATAATTGTGAGAGGCACTATCAGATAAGTGTGCACATCCCTGTGAATCAGACTTTGGTGGATCAAGATCTGAACACTGCCTGATCTGATGAAGGCCTGATGTTTACCCCCTAGGGTACTAACCAGCATTCTGTATATTGGCTCCAGATTGGGGAAGGGTTGTGGGGCCGCTGAGATCCGCCTGGAAATGTCTCGGTTCTCTGCAGTCCCAGCAGACTTGCTCGGGCCCTGTTCCATATCTCTGGGACTCTCTGGCACCTTGGGAAGAAGGAGAAAAAATGTCAGTGCTTTTTCTGACTGAGAAGAAAAATTCCAGACAATCACCCTGAATCAGCCTGGGAGCAGTTGTCTGCTCAAATCATTCTCACAACAAAATCCTTGCACTAAGGAATAGTTAATGGTGGTTCAATGTTTAAAGGGTCTGGGTTGCTAATCAAAATATCAGGGGTTCAAGCCCCAGCGCTGCCAAATTGCCACTGTTTGCTCCCTTGAGCAAGTTTTCTTTTTCTTCTTAAGTTTGTTGCAACCTGTGCTGTATGTAAAAGCACGTTTGGTGTTGTGGGTTGTGTAGAGCTATCCAACTCTATTCAGGGCACCAAAATTTTAAGAGTGGCTGCCACAGCTAGTTTTTAGCCAGTCAGGAGCACCTGCATGTTTGCAGAGGCCAACTCAGATCCATTTTCAGGTGTCAGTTGCTTGTGTTGAACATGGCAAGTCAACTACTAGGTCATTATCAGCCTGGGAAAATCTCATGGGCACAGCTGTAGGCATAGTTTCTGTGTGCTCCTCAAATGAGGAATAGGGAAGGTGACTGGTCATTTGGCTAAAGTAAGGACATTACTCTCAAAGTCTTGGGAAACCTGACTCCAGCCCCAGTGATGCCAGTTTGTGGCAATGTATCATAGTAGGCTCAGCAGTGAACAGTGCATGGTCCAAATCTAAGAAATTTGATAATATAGCTCCTATGTCCTGCTGTGAGGTGTAAGTATTTTAGTCATATTAACAATTTGTCAAAGGGCATTCCTTTATATGGACAGCAGCTCCTATTGGAAAATGACACTTGACTGCATTTCAGTGTGGCATGACTGCAGCACACTGATGATAGTGAATATTTATTCCACATTTAAGGTCAGCCGCAACATCAGTGTTAAATTCCGCCAACACTCCCCACTCCCACTTCAGAGGAAGCATGTGTGAGGTTGAGCACACTCGGACAAAACCCTACCCTTTTCCTCATACATGAGCATGACTGACAGGAGAGGGAGTACTGCCAGCCACCCCACCCATAATTAAATAATTAAGGCTATGGCGCTTAGCCTCTTAAAAGGGTTCTACTTTGAACTTTTCCTGATAGGGAAATATTTTGTTGTAGGGTTTTACACAGAACATCTATGAGATCTCCAAGAGTTGAACTGTTGACTGTAGCAGTAGGAACTTGCGATCTCCTGATTGCTTTTCTGTTGCACACTTTGGAGCCCATAAGATAAAATTCTTAAGAAAGAAATTTACCTTTGTTTTCCAGATCTTTCATGTTGTCTTCTCTTTAATGGAATTACTTTAAGTAACTGTCATTCTTATTCAGGTTTATCAATGTATTTTAAAGTGGTTGATGTTAAATGCCCTCATAAAAAATGTAATCTTTAGGTTGTTCCTCTTGGGGCACTCTTAAACTCTGATGAGAATATTATCAGAAAAGGTTCAGAGTAGAACCCTTTTAGGAGGCTAAAGACCCTTAAATACTTAAATGCCACATTTGTGTTTATCACAAGACTTTCACAAACTATACTGTATGTTTAAATATTATATTTCAAACAGGCCTATACCCAGAACATCAGCAACAAAGCTGAAGCAGAGCACACATACACACATACACACAGAGCACACATGTCTTCTTCTGCGTCTGTTCCACTGACTCATTATTAATATGGTGCCTTAATGGTTCCATATCCACAATTTGTTCTCTGAAAACCAGAGTGCTGGTTTCTAATACATTTATGGGACATGATGAAAGAAGTACTTTGATTAAGAACAAGGTGTTCAGTAAAAAGTTGAATTTCAAAGTCAGTGAAAATGTTTAGCCAGGCAACAAATTTCTTGATCAAAGTATTTCTTTCATGCTGTGCACTACACTGTGTTATCTCTTCATTTCTGCATTTAAAACTGGCCATTTCTTAAAATATCTCAATGATATTGTCACATTTTGTAGGCCACTACAAAGTGTAGTGATAGCACTACAGTACTTTATCACTCCTGGGTACAATGCCATTTCAAGTACAAAAAATAAGACAATTTTAGCAGCATTGTACATTGTGTGAGCTCAAAGTCAGACCCACAGAAACTCTGCCTCTGACTGACACAAGCTGTACTTAGTGTGCTGAAATATGACCATAAAAAGCAATAGACCACAGCCAATGCCAGGGCTTGGTGGGTTAAATCTTTGGCAGCAGGAGCTTGTCTTTATGGAGTGAAGTGAAGTCAAATGAACAACAGAAGGATCTGGGCTTTCTCTGCTCCCCTCAGAAAAGCTGAGTCAACACTGCAGCTGAGGGGGGAAAAAAAAGCCTCTCCATGATCTAACTATGTCCTGAGATGACTGGCTTGGCTGACTTGGGATTTCATTTCTCACCAAAAAACATAAAGGCTGCCACATCTATTTTTTAAAGAAATTAGGTAATAACAGAGGAAGAGTCTTGTATTATTTATTTCAGCTTCAGCTGTTTGCTTGAGTTAAAATAACATTAGGTTATAGCTCGTACAAAAATTACTCAAACTAGAGCTAGAATGCCATAAAGATGGTGTGATTACTTCTAAATATTGAGTATAGACAAACTACTGGATTATTTATTAAACTTTGATACAGTGATCTGATAACATTTGTTAGGCTGAGCTTTCCTTAGGAGCGTTAAAACAGGCGTTCTGGTAAAGTTGAGCTAGGAAACATGGGCTGTATCTGTTTAACATATCACTGATTCTTCTGCCCACATGGTCAGGTCCTGATGACATTTCCTTAGATTGCTAGATGATTGATGTTTCACATGGCCATTACAGTTTCAGTTAAAAATGTGCTGCATACAATTTGTACCAGTTTAATACATTAACAAGCCTAGGAAGGTTTGTTGGACATGATGACATTTACAGACTGTGTTTGAACACACACAAAGTCAAAACTACTCATAAAATAAACAAAGGGAGATTTCCATGACCATGACTTGCCTCATTTGTCCTTACCACATAGTTTTAGCCCCTTACTCCATAGACACTGGGCAACACAGCAGATCACTTTTAGCTGTAGTACCAGCAAGTATTATTAGAATATGAAAGCTTTTAGGGACCAGCAATGTTGACCAAACTGTACTAGAGCCTTGAACAATTACTGCAGAAGATTTTCCATCTATGGTTAGCCTGTTAGAAAGCATTTTGCTCCAGTTTAATCCTGGGCTTTGGATACTGTCATGTCTTTTACCTCTTAAAAACATGGCGGTAGGTGAATTGCCTATTCTAAATTGTCCCTAGCTGTGATGGACACCCATTCGGGCTGAATTTCGCCCATGTGTATTCCTGGGATAGGCTCAGAATCCACTGCAAACCTGACCAGGATAAAGCAAGGTGAAAGAATTATATAAATGCATATGTGAACCCTTGTGACTAACTTGAAACTTAAAACCTGAAATTATTTCATTATCATTTAAAAAAAAAAAAAAAGTGTAAAACTGATTGTATAAAATGATCAAATGTTTCCTTTAAAACTATTGGAGCAACTACTTAATGGTTAAAAAAACATTCTTATAAAAAAAATTTTAAGTAGTAGTTTTTATTTATTAGGGACAGCTGTACATCTGCTCATTCATGCAGTTATCTTACGCAATACATACAACAGAGGTTCTCGAACTTTTTAGGCAAATGTCCCCAAAGGGTATCAGAGGAATACTATCTCTGTCAGTTTTAAAGTTTGTTTAGCCTATTTCTTTACTTTTTTATCTATATAATAATAATAATAATAATAATAATAATAATAATAATAATAATTATTATTATTATTATTATTATTATTATTATTATTACTATTATTTTAGCTGTTGCAGATGCATTTGCAGTTAAAGTAATCTTGAAAGTTGCAGGTGAGGGTGGACAGGAGTTTCTTCTTGTGACTGACCGTGTCAAAGGATGCTGAGAGATCGAATCAGTGATTCAGACCAGTCTTCTCAGTAACAGTTTCTGTGAAGTGCACCACTTTGAAGCAAGACTGGTTAGGTCTGTAAATTCAAGTGTGCCATAAATAGGTCTCAAAAAAAAAAAAAAAAACTCTGAGAGAAATTGACTGCCTTGTTCTTTGCGAGTGTGTTTGTGAATGTTATCCTTTTTTTGGTTTATCTAATCTTATGGCAGCATATTCCAGACTTTATTGTGTAAAAGTTTTAGGCATGTGTAAAGAAATGCTGTAAAAATAAACTCATATTAACATGACAATTAATTCTAATTGTTTATTTATACATATATTTATTCAAGGGTACTTCCTTATAGCATATTATAGTATAATTTATAAAGCATTACTTTAATATATACTTTTTGAAAAATACAGAAAAGTGTACTTTAGCTGTGTTTACAGAATGTACCCAAAAGGTACTTTTAACATTCTTCACATATTTGAATTATACTATTTATGCACTTAAGTTTGCTTTGTTTTCACAAGGGGCCATCAGAGCCAGAATGCCAGAACAGTGCTGACATTTCTGCCTCTGGGTTTCTTTTTTTCCAGTGTTTTCGAATGTTTCTAGTGGCATATCTGTAGGGTTCATATTTAATTTAATAAAAAAAACGTTCTGGTTTAGACCACGTCAACAGGTTCAAATCTGAATAAAGATACAAACATGAATATAGATACAGATGCAGTTAGTTTTAGTCATACCCCTAATGTATACTTACATAAGTATATGAAAAGCGTGAAATGGAAAATATATTAAGTAAAATTAAGGGAAATCTTTTCTCAAAGTTCAGGGTAAAAACAAGTCTATGGGGACTATCCCTGCTCTCCATTGCATAAGACCAGCCTGTACATACACTAGGTTTCCCTGCTCTACTTTCTCTGTTGTACATATATTTATGATAGTAACAGTTAATTAATTATACTCTCTCTTTTCCAGGGCTGAAGGCTGTGCCACCCGATATCCCAGAAAACACTGCGAAAATGGACCTTGCTTTTAACAACATAACACAGCTGAGGCCTAAAGAGTTTGTAACCATCAAAGACTTAAAGCTGCTGAACCTCAGCAGCAACAGTCTGGAGCGTATTGACACAGGTGATGCAGTGTAACAGGTCATAGGCTGTTCAAGTCAGGGATTTCCTTTGAGCCACATGGTTGGGTTCATCATTGTTATAAAGTGCAGAGTCAGGGTCTCAGTTTGAATCCTCATTGTTCCCTAATAATTAATCGCTAGGAGTCCACAAGAGAATCCTTTGCTGTGCTCAACTCTGGAATTATTGGCTCCCTTCAAGAACAGGCAAACGTGACTGTGTAATGCAAACGTTGCACACAATTCTTTAGATTTCCCCCCAACTGAGGCATGTACTCTCTGCCACATTCACCATCAGCCTTAGTGGTGTGACAAGCACACATAGAAAGTGAAGTAGGGGAAAAAGAGAGAGAAATGGAGAGGGGGAGAGAGTAAAAGAATGAACACGCAAAACAGGACAAGACAGCGAGAGAGAGAAAGAAAGAAAGAAAATTAGGATTGTCAAAAACTTTGACCTTGATACATATACCAGACTGTGATTCTAGATACGAAAATTTCAATAACAAAATGATACTTTGACCATAAACAAACAAATAAGCGAAATACATTTTAATAAGGGAAACACACACACGGCCACACAGAATACTCCAAATTCTGATTGTTAGCAGGATATTACAATTTCCTTTATCTATTTATTTTTTTAATAAAAAGATTTTCATAAGGATTATGGATTACATTTTGCATATAAGGAACTAAACAATTAAAATACATTTTCATTTAATCTATTTGACATGTAATATATTTGACTGGTTCCTTAAATTGAATGAGTTTAATCCAATAGTTAAAAACTCTAATGAAAATTCTATCATTTAGAATTCTGCCCAAAAAGTTTTACCTTGGTCTCATCAGTCCATAACACATTTTGCCACATGGTTTGGCAAAATTTCGGTGGGCTTTTCATGATACCACCCTACCCCATAGCCCAGACATATGAAAAATATGAGAGATTGTTGTCATATGCAGAGAGTAATCAGTACCTGTCAGATATTCCTGCAGCTCCTTTAATGTTGCTGTAGTGAGATCAGTGAGATCCCATACATTGTAAGCTCTTTGGGGGCTTCAGCAGTCAGATTAAACCAAGATGTCAAGAAAATCCTACAGAATCAGCTAGTCTTTATTTGGGGTTAATCAGTCCCTTCATTGATAACAAGTATATGATAATTACTTTTGAATATGAGTTTGAATATGATTGGATAATTCTGAGTCACAGTCACATATGCCATTATAAAAGGGTGTGCACACTTATGCAATTTAGGCATTTAATTCACAGTCACTTTTTCTTTTTCCCTTAAACGTTTCTATTTGTTTTTCACTTGAATTTTCTTGGTTGCTATATCGCATTAAAGGTGGAAAAAGATCAGCCATGATCACATCAAAACAAATTTTGCATCACAAAAAATTTTAACAGTGGTGTGTAGATATTTTATGTAGTCTACATTTGAAGTCTATATTTTTATGTAAATAATATTAATGAATCTGTACCAAGGCTCTGAGGATTTCATTTTACATTTACAGGGTCCTTGGCGACAATAACTTACAAGACACTATACAGATGACAGCGGACAATAGTCAGTGGACAATTTTATAATATTGAAATGGCCTAATAAAAGACATTAATACCCACAGAAGTGAGACATTAACACTCACAGAAGTGAGTGGATAAATCAGCGATTTTTTGTCTCGATGTGAGCACAAACAGAGATCAGCTGACTGTAGAAATAATGATGAAACTCTGGTCAGCCAAATGCCTTGAGTGACTTTTAGCTCATTACATTTAAAAAACACACAAAAGACATGAAACTAGCCCAAATATTTGGGCTTTGGGTTAGGGAGAGACATTTTTCATTTGCCAGAGCCACAGGACCGCCTCTCTCCATGGTTTCAGGAAATTGAGGCGGTAAATTGAAGTGTATTGCCTCCATCACCTCATAGTCGACTTCTCTGACTCACCGTGTGACTCACTTTGTGATTAATTTAGAACTTTCGTTCGTGAAGGGTGTTTGACATAAAGGTAGTGCCATGGTCAGTCAGGCTCTCTTTTGGGATGCCGACTCGGAAAGCATGCCTCTGCAATGCTGCATGCCGAGACGTTGCGAAGAGCCACAGCTTCCAGGTAGTGCATTGTGTAGCACACACAAAGCGATGCCCTCATGCAGTCCGTTCTAATCGCCGTGTTCTAATGATTCTAACGAGGTCCATGCCAGTCCTTTCGAAGGGGAACTTGATAAATGGAAACAGGCACAGTGGCACTTTTGGGGTGGCTGGCAGATTCACTAGACATTTGTGACATGCAGCACACCACCTGTGAACATCGCTGCAAATGCCTGGCCAATAGAAATGGGCCATGAGACAGTTTAGTGTTTCATCCTGCCCCAAATGCCCAGCCATGGGATTATGATGAGCCACATGGAACAGGCATTCCCTACGGCTCTTTGGTATCAACAATTGGGTCCTGTATCACTCAATACAATCTATCCTTAATAACTGAAAAGTACAGGTGGGATAATGTAATGTTAGGTTGGATTTGCTGACCCTCTATGACTCTCACTTGGTTGATGGTGTGCCTCAGGGTCTTGCCACACGACTGCTCCAAAGGGAAATCCTCGAAGGGAATCCCCACAAAGGGTAGGGGTTGAGGCAAGGACTAACCACCACCTCTACTCTATGCTTTTGCCCCCAGAATTGAATAATGACTGGCACCTGTGGGTACTTATGAACATTCCTGTGCACACATCTCACCTTCACCAATCGTGTTTCCCAATGGTTACACCCTGATTCCACCAAGGCCTAATCTGCACTCCCTTCTACACTCAGTGACACTCAGTATGTTCCTGCTTGATCGGGGGAGGCCTGTGGCACGTCAGGGATCCTGATCAGTGTTCCTGGCTTCCCTGAGGGAATGCTGATCCTAGAAATGCTTGGCTTCCCTGCCACAGCTGCAAACCTGCCCAGTCATTGACCTGGTCCTGGTGGGCATGGAAGGTTAAACTTGTTCCTTTGAGAGAGAAATCTGGGGAAACATCAGAGGAGAAAGGGGGTCAGGAAAATATGGCAGAAAACCGGGCTCAGGGGGCAGTTTTGGGGCCCCAGCACCTCAGTTCTAGGGAGCTGGAACTTGGGCAGGAGTAAGGAAAGAGAGAGAGAAAGCATGAGGAAAAAGGGAGATGCCTGGACCAGGGACCACCTCCAAGTGATCCCCACCAACTGAATGGCTTTGTCATGGACTGGTGGTGAAGGGGTAGGTGAAGGGGTATTGGGTTTGGTGGAGGGTGGCAAGGGACTTTATGATCCTGCCAAGTGGGGAGGCTTCCATGGAGGTGTCTGAGTCTTCCAGGATCCAGGGTTTCGGCACCACTGTAGAACCCATTGTGTAAGGGTGTGGAGGAAGACTTGGGTGGAATTTTAGCATAGCTCCAGGCTCTGCTTTTCTTATTTGCACCACGCTTTTCAGCACAACTTCAACGACTCAATCCAAAAAAAGGAAAAACCAGTAGAAAAGGGGGCCTTCTCTAGCTCGAGGCTTTCCCCTATTCAAGTTCAAGTTCACGCTCTGCGACGTGTATGTGTGTTGCACGCTTCACCAACTGTATCACTCTCACTCTCTCTGGTTTCCACCATCCTGAAAACACAAAGAAACACACACCAGTAGACTGGTGGTAAATAAGACACAGGTGAGAATCATCTCACATTACCTGACAGTTCAACCCACCTCCTCTCTGTCTGCAGCTGATGCTTGACCACATGGTGGCAAAGTGTGCATGTGGTGACATTAGAAGCAGTTAATCCATGAGGCAGAGTACATGACTGCCATCAGATCCCTCTCAATTTTCTACTCAAATTATTGAACTACTTACCTTTTCTCTTAAAATCTTAAAATCTTAATTTATAATAATATGAATTTCTATTATATTAGAACTTTTTACATTTCTCTTTAAAAAAGTACTGTCACTAAAGAATATTTAAAATAAATTTTAAAAAATAGTGAGTATGTGCTTCTTGCCCAGCTTTTCCCACCATCCTCTGAGGCCGAGTAAGCAGGAGCTCGTAAAGATGCTGTAATTGGGTTCAGGTGTCATGGAGGAAAAATGCTGGTGGTAAATTTGGAACAGAGCTATAAAAGGACATGTTTTACAGAACATTTGATTAATTAGCAATTGAATCAGTATATTCAATTAAAAACTTGATCTTATAAACAACGATGGAATGAGAATTTTACTGGGAAAGGATTTTTTTAACAGATCAAAAATGATAATCAGTCCCCAGCAACAGAAACAGAAACCACAGCAACAGAAACAGAAACCAAGCCAAATATTGACATACTGAGGTATAAGTGATCCGGACTTTCAAAAGTGCCCCTAAAATGGAGCCAAATGTTATCTTATTTTGTTAACCAAAGAGGCAGGCTTCTAGTACTAACTCCTGAGGGGAATAATAGGTACTGCAGAGGCAGTTACAGAAAGTCTTTTTCACCAAAATATTCCTTTCCTTACGGCTGGAAGCTGGACATAAGACATAGGTTATTTTTGTTTCCAGTAATTTATGTTATCATTAATAATTCATGAAGACAGCACCAGAATTCCAGTCAGCAGATAAAAAATATTCATTGGAAAATCATTCATTTCTTCTTCTTCTTCTTCTTCTTCTTCTTCTTTCGGCTTTTCCCTTCAGGGGTCGCCACAGCGAATCATCACTCTCC
>JAKKZJ010000009.1:23689495-23700431 GCA_033441845.1 Pangasius mekongensis | reverse complement strand
AACCATACAGCATGGCCGCTCTCACCACTGTCTCTAAACCGTACAGCATGGCCGCTCTCACCACTGTCTTGTACACCCATTCATTTCTCCACCCATTCCAACCTGCCTGCACTCGCTTCTTTACCTCTTTTCCACACTCTCCATTACTCTGGAGGAAAATCATTCATTTCATTCATTGGAAAATCAGTAAATAACACCCCAGGTAGGCAAGGATGAAACTTTTAACTGTCATCATCATAACTGGAAAAACTGAGATAATGAATTCCATTAGGCACTTCTTTCATTATACAGCTGCCAATACTAGTAAAAACTCACAGCAAGCCATTGAAGCATGATTTTAATTAAACTCTAATTTAATAATTATGATTTCACTGCTTACATAACACTGTGGGGAAGAAGTCTATTAAACAAGTTTATTATACAAGGTAAATAAAAATACAAGCATTAATTGAATGTAAAAGGACTTACAAAAGCAATGGAATGAATGGACCCATAGCCTGGCATTGGAGACAGATGGAAACAGCGTCTCCCTTGAGATCAGATAGTAGAATCCCACTGTCATCTGATGATAGAATCTCCCAGAACTTAGGGGTTGTCATTTTTTTATGTTGTTATTGATCAGTATAACCAAAAGGAACAAGTTTTTTTAACAGGATGAGTTTAAGCAATATTTGGACAACAATTCTCTTTTAATTCGCACCAAATTTCTGCCACATTCTAAAAATCCACTGCAACATGCAGAAATGTATGATAAGAAATAAACAGTTGATTGCAGTTGATTGCATGTACATGTGTTAAGTAAAAATAAAAGCTATGGATGCTAACCCCAGCCCCTCACCCTGCTTAAATACTGATAACTTTTGATGACAGGTTCAATTATCAGAATTCTTACCTATTTTCAGTTGTGAGACCAAGTTATTTAGTTTGTTACCTCAGCATTAACAATCCAGATCAGCTCACCCTCTGTCACCCTCTCTTTCCACCCTCACAGCTGCATTTGCTGGCCTTTTGCACCTACGAGAGCTGGACCTCTCTAACAACAGCCTGCACTACTTTAATTATGGTGTTCTGGAGGACCTTTACTACCTCAGGACACTATCTCTAGGTGGCAACCCCTGGATATGTGATTATAATATCCACTACCTGATCTACTGGCTGAAGCACCACCCAGCAGTGGAACATACAGGCCTGGTGTGCAGCGAGCCGGAGGAATTCCACGGTTGGCCTGTCGAAAACTATGTCAAGACCTACAATGCTGAGTGTCCCAAAGACAAGCAGGCGGACTCACACAGAGGAACTGGTCCCACAGGCACCACATCACAAGAATTTACGGCAGAGATGGAGGAGGAGCCAGACCAGCTGCCCAGCCCGCTCCGAAAAAAGGGACCCAATAGGTTTAAGATTTTTCGTCTGAGTTAAAAAGATCACTCTACAAGAGTAATTTCAGATCCTGATAAACTGTGATGTTTTCCTATAGAACAATTCTGAAGTCTGCACTTCATCAAGAAAAAAAACCTCTTAGATCCTCTTTATTGAAGTAACAGAAATAATGGCTTTTTGTCTTTGTATTTTTTTTCCAATTTGTAAAAACATGAACTGCTATGTATTTTTCTATGATTGGATTTCTGATTAGTTAATAAAATAGGACATTTTTTCCTATTGAGATAATACCCACAAAATGCAATTCAGTCTTACAGCATAACAGGGTACACATTTACACTCATGCTCATGTTCACATGAACCCTTTGATGTTTTTAACAAGGAAGTGTAATGTCCTGTGGGAGGGCCTATTTCTGAGGCCACTATGGCTATATTCTAAACATTTGCAGATGAGTGCAGATGTTCAACAGACAGTGCTTTCTCTGATCTAGACTACGCTTTTAGCAATTATACCTATATCACAATATACAGTTTGATTAAAATTCATGTTTTGGGCATGTAAATTCACTCAAAAAAGTATTCCTATCTTTTCAGAGTTTAGCAGGAGGAAGTTAATTCCATTGTCTAATGTTCTTTACACATTTCTTAACTTTATTAAACTGATGTCTGTCCTCTGGCTTTACTGAAACCATGTGTGTCATCAACATAGTATAAGTTAATACCATGTTTACAAATAATTATACCCAGAAGGAGGCATATGTAAGGAAGCAAGTGGGTATAGAACAGAGCCTTGTGGAACATCAAAGGTTATTGTGTATGCAGAGAGAAGTCATTATTAACATTTACAAAGTGATAATGATCAGTCAAATAAGACCTGAGCCAGAAATAAGATATTTCCTTAATATTTCCATTATTCCATCATTATAATCATAAGGTCTGATGTTGTCTCTGCCCAATGAGCAATATTTTCAGTTACAAGGCATACTAGCAGCAGCCCCTGTGCTTTGTAGGCTCCATGGGTTTCTTCAGTGGTGGAGGAGGATAACACACAGGATAAATTCGGGGGTCTCTCAGCTGTTCTGGGCCTGTGTGGTTGACTCCAGTTAGGTCCATTTAGGGCTTACCTGAGACTGACAATATTTATGTGGACATCTAATCAACAAGACAGGCTATGTTATTCTGAGGGTGCCACATGGCCTATAGATCTGCCTGTACTGGTTTCTAGTTTTCATAGACCTGTGCTCTTCTCGCCTGGGCTCCTTTTGGCCACAAGACAAATACCCTATAGGGCAGGTTTTGCACTGATTGATTTACACCTGTCTGACAGTGCAGACTGTGCCAGCCACAATTTGTGCAGTCCAAAAACATTTACATTGACATTTACATTTACGGCATTTGGCAGATGCCCTTATCCAGAGCGACTTACAGAAGTGCTTTGAAGTCTCTATCCATAAATACATTCATAAATACATCCTGAAACTGGTTCACTATCAGTCTAAAAAACTGATATGGTAAGAAAAGCACACAGACAACACAAGATTTTTTAAAAATAAAGTGCAAATGTAAGTACTTCATGAAGAAGTAGGTCTTTAGTTATCATTTGACAATGCTGTTCGGCCTTTGTTTCTCAACTATGGCTGCCAGGCATCTCAATACCTGGCTATGCCTCCACATGTATCTCCCCTGAGTGAAATTTCTCTTTAAGGATGAGAGGATGTGTTTGATTTTCCTTTTCTCAATGTTTTCCCACCTGTCCCTGTGTTTCCTGAGCCACTGCTCTTGCGTATCTCATCAGCTCCTCTTGTCGCTGCACTTTCTCCACTATCGTACCTGTCTTTGCTAAGTGGATACTTGTGCTAAGTGGGCCTTGTTTGAGCCTGTGCCAAGAACCCTTCTTCCAGGCTGCACCTGACCAACAATGGTCCTCATTTATCAAGCTGGATACGAATGGATTTATTCATAAATTGTTCATAGGAGCATTTACACAAGAAATTTGGCATTCACAAAAGCGTATAATTTCAGAATACTCATGGTCCTGTGTAATGTAAATTTTTATGTAATGTAATTCGAATAATATAATTTGCATGAATTACTGCATGAATTACTGCACTTATATATAGGGATTATACTGTCAAGTATAAATTGCTTAATTTTATTACATTTACAGCATTTAGCAGACACCCTTATACAGACCGACTTATAGACGTTGAAATTTTTCTTCATCTTTAGTTGTATAACAGAGATCTGCAGGTTTTGTGCCAAAATAGATTGGTATTTGGAGCTATCAGAGTAACCAGTACTTGCAAGATATTCCTGCAGCTCCTTTTAATTCTGCTGTAGATCTATTGGTAGCCTCCCTGAAAAGTTTTTGTCTTGTACTTTTGTCAATTTTGGGGGGACGTCCTGTAATTGGTAATGTTTTGGAAATTCTTTTGTACCCATCTCCTGATGGGTACCTTTTACCAGAAAAAAAGCTGATCTTTATTTGGAGTTAATGAGAATCACTTCTTATGATAGGTGTATGATAATTACTTTTGAACATGAGTCTGAATGTGAGATGGAAAAAGATATTTATCTTGGTTTAATTTTTTTTTTTACATCACAAAAGCTTGCAATTTTAACAGGGGTGTGAGACTTTTTTATATCCACTGTATATAGCAAGGCTATATATATAGCAAGAAGCTAGCAAGGCAACTCAACCCAAGGGAGACTATGGCAGTGTTGCTCTGGATTTTTATATCTAATACTTCATCATATGGTTACTCTGTGACTTTGTTGATTGTCTTGAATGCACACAGGAAGGTATCCACGTAAGTCCCACCACCCTGGTATTTAGGAGGGGTGAAATAGAAACATATATTTCATGTTTATTGCAATCTGCACACAATGTACATTGTCCTTAATCATTACATGACAATGAGCATGCTTAATAATCTGTGGTTCTCCCTCTCTCCCTCTCTCTCTCTCTCTCTCTCTCTCTGCCGAGTTACACATGCTCCTCCTGAGATACCAGTGATCCTGACCCCTTCTGCTCTCCGGATCGGTCTGATCCATCCTGATGCCCTACTTCTGCTGCTGTGGCCCCACATGGACAGCCTAAAGTTACAAGAGATTACTGTGGATGGTACGACTTAGAAACCATGAAGATGGCTTTGAACTGCAAGTGATATGATAGCTTAAGGACTGCCATTGCCACGGACAGTTTTGTGCTCATGTCTCCATCAGTAAACAATGGATAAATTCAACAAAATAGACTTCATGGGAAAGTAATAATGAATTTCCTGGTTACACAATTGCACTATTTGTCCATGTAGTACACAGTTACAGAAGGGATTTATTTATAATCACAGTATCCTTTATCACCCAGATGAGGATGGGTTCCCTTTTGAGTCTGGTTCCTCTCAAGGTTTCTTCCTCATGATGTCTCAGGGAGTTTTTCCTCACCACTGTTGCCTCTGGCTCGCTCATTTAAGATAAATTTATAAATTTAAAATTTATATCCAGAATTTATATATTCTGTCAAGCTGCTTTGTGACAATTTCTGTTGTAAAAAAAAATACTGTAAAAATAAAAAATGAATTGAATTGAATGTTTATTTCAATGTCCAGGACCACATGTTATGTTAACCAAATCCTGACAGTTATTTAATATTTATTGCACAGGTAACAAATGCAATCCATACTGGATTATTAAATTGAAATGCTGCTGAATTACTTGTATTACCTCAGTGGGAAAAACTCAGAGGGTCACCAACTGTAGTGGAAAAACACTTTGCTGACGTACAGCCAGTAGTGGAAATAGGCACAGGTGAAGAGTGATAGTTTCTGACTGTAATTTATCATTTTAGTTAAGTGAAATGTGTGAATCTAATTTATAAGGAGCAATAATATTTAAGATTTATATCAATCTAATACAATTCTGTTCATTAACATATGACTTAATGGTTATGACTTACTTTATGAAAAGTTACTCTTGAAGCCCAGAGATTTACTTTAAACATACAATAAATAACGCACATTGGTTAAATACTGTTTCCTGAACCTCAGTATCCTTATTGAAAAAACACTGTTCCCCTGAAAATGATACCAAACGTCTTTCACTGATCTTTATTAACTGCTTTATACTGGTTAGGGTCAAGGTGGATCCGGATCTGGATACACCATGCATGGGGCACCAGTCTGTGGCAGGGCACCATATACACACATCCACACATCACAACCACATGGACACAGAGAGAACATGCACTGAAACTCCACACAGACAGTAACCCAAGCTCAGGATTAAAGCAGGGACCTTGGAGCTGTGAGGCAGCCATGCACCATGCCACCCTGGTTAAACATACAAATATACAAATACAAATTATCTAATTTAATTCTAGAGGGAAGTTCATTCTGGTCCACATTCCTGTAGCCAGAGGTGTTATCTAAGCCCACTAGTCTACAAAACGTGGTGATCCAGCTACTGCAAGATAACAAGCCATTACTGCTAACAAAAAGGGAGAAAAGAACATTAAGATCATTGTCCTTATCTTAATGTCAGTATCAAAATGTTATCATGCCTTCAAAAATACAGGACTACTTCAGCTCATTACAGTCATAACAATCCTCAGACAGTGAGGTAAAGAAAGCACATATAGAAGAGGGGAAAACAGGTCATTATATGCTATATCCACACAGGTATATGTCAGTGGATAACTGAAAATAAATCAGTCCAGTATGCTTTCTGAAGTTTATTCAAAGTTTATTTCTTGAACAAAATATTTTATGGTGCTAGTAAATGGGAAATATAAATAGGAAGATAGGTAGATATGAAGGAAATCATGAAATGCTTGTCCTGTTTCAGACTCTAACAGAAAGCCCATAAGTGTCCCAGTACATCTGCTCAAAACATGATTCCCACCAATAGCTCTTCAGCCTCTCTGTCTCTGTCTGGCACAAAAGACCATATTATACCTATTTTTTTAAAGCGGAAAATCATAAGCAGAAAACCTAAAATAAATGTAACACCAATCTCTCTCCCTCTCTCTCTCTTGAACTTTTAACACATACCACACAGCATGGGCATGGCCTGAGTCATAGTGGACCACACAACTCTGCTATTGCGAGAAGCCCAACAGGCCATGCATCAGCTTCCTGTGGAAAAATCAACCAAGTACAGAGATTCAATTCAATTTTATTTGTATAGCGCTTTTATCAATGGCCATTGTCACGAAGCACCTCTACAGAAATATAAAATTCAGGATATAAGTTTTAAACTTATATATAAATTTATCCCTAATGAGCGAGCCAAAGGCAATGGTGGTGAGGAAAAACTCCCTGAGACATCATGAGGAAGAAACCTAGAGAGGAACCAGACTCAAAAGGGAACCCATCCTCATCTGGGTGACACCGGATAGTGCCATTATAAATAAATCCCTTCTGTAACTGTGTACTAGATGGACAAATAGTGCAATTGTGTGAACAGGAAATTCATTATAACTTTCACATGAAGTCTATTTTGTTGAAATTATCAGCTGTTTACTGATGGAGACTTGAGTACAAAACTGTCTGTAGGAACTGCAGTCCCAAAGCTACCATAGCAATTGTAGTCCAAAGCCATTGTAGCAATAACTGTTCATATCACTTGCAGTCCTATGCCATATTCATGGTTTCTAAGCGGTACCATCCACAGTAATCTCATATATCTTTAGACTGTTCATGTGGGTTCATCCTCAGCTGCAGCGAGTGATTTCCAAGTGATGAGAACGCCAACCGGAAGCAGTGCATCAGGATGGATGGTCCGGAGAGCAGAAGGGGTCAGGATCACTGGCATCTCATGAGTAGCATGTGTAGCTCCACAGAGAGTGAGAGTGAGAGAGAGAGAGAGAGAGAGAGAGAGAGAGAGAGAGAACACAGATTGTTAGGTATGCTTATTGCCCCGTAATGGCTAAGGACAATGTAATCTGTGCACTGTACAATGTGCTCTGCCCACTATGGGGCAGCATGAATCTTTTCCCAATGGATCTCTATAATAATAATAATAATAATAATAATAATAATAATAATAATAATAATAATATTGCTTGTTATAGGTCTGGTCTTCTCTGACCCTCTTCAGTTTGGGTTCTTCTAGCTGATCTGGTGTAAAATGTCTGTTGCTAAAATGGTGAAACTACTGAGCACAAGTCATGCTCACTGGCATCAGGAGAATCCAGAGGAAGGGGTCCAGAGCCAGAAAGCGTGCGAAAGGGCGACCTCTAGTGACCACTGTGTAGCTACAGTGACGGGGTCGCTGCTTGGACGGTTGCTATGGAAACACCATTAAACAATACAGCGGCTGAGATTTCAACGTTGTTGGCGCTTCAAGCAATTATAAAGACGTTTTATTAGAGTTAATGTACACATAAATATGCAGTTTGTTTGTTTGTTTGTTTGTTTTTTACATTAGTTAGAATTTAATAACGCGGAGACACTCATTGGTAAGTTAATGCCACTTATTTACTTGAGAGTTTACCGACACTAACTAGTTTAAAGGTTTAAAGGTTTAAAGGTTAGATAGATCAGGTGCTCTTTAGGACTGACATCTCTCTTTAGGAAATATTTAATGGCTGTTAATTAGATTTCTAATTTCTAGATTTCTTTTGAAAACATGAACCATGAGCCATCTTATTTTAAATGCCACTATTTGCTTAACAAAGTTCTTTGCTTGTTCAGGACCAATATGACAGCAGCTGTCATTGTCATGGGATAATTAAACTACCTGTGCTGTTAGAGATGTCTAGGCTCAGATGTGAGTGTGTAGCTGTGGCCTGATGAGCTGCAGGCAGGTCACAGCTCTCCAGAGTGAAAGTGCCGTGCAGTGGGTGTCTGTGTGAATGCCTTGGTGCTTAGCACCAGGTTACTGATGCGAAATATTAATAAGGATATGAACGTATACACTTACAAATAGTTTCCTTTCCTGTATACTGGGGCAGAGCAGCCTTTTTCAAAGTGAGCCATGGGGACACATCCACACCCAGCACCCTGAGGAGAGGCCCACACACTGCTTCTCACACTGAGCAAACTCATCTGTACGTTTTAACTGTCATTATTTTATATAATTTAAAAATAAAGGAAAATAACCTATTCTTACAGCTTATAGTCAAACACAATATGAATAAAACAAAAAGCTACCAACTTGAATACCAAATTAAATTTGACGTTTGCCATAAAGTTATCATTTATCAAAACAACCTTACAAGCAACAATTTCACCGAAACTGTCCAGCGGTTCCTGGTGTATATAACACACAGCAACACTGTTCTCGGTCTCCAAAGACCACTGAAATGTCACTCTGCTTATTTTAGGGCTGTAACACAATGCCATCATCTGTAGCTGTGTCTGGGCCAGTGAGATGACATGCAGCATTGGTGTCCAAGTCCAATATTTATAATAATCTAATAAAAACATGACATCAATCTACATCACATAATCTCCATTATCTCTATTGACTTAATTCATTTTCAGCGCAACAAAATAAAATTCATTTTAGTCATTTTTGCCTCCCAAAGACTAAAAACATTAGGAGGTTCTATTGTCTGACCAAATGTGAAGATTAATTTATTATTATTATTATTATTATTATTATTATTTTAAGGCTAATTTAGTCCAATAAAATTTTAAATAAAACAGTTTGGCATGGTTTATTATTGGAACCTGTACCTTCCTAAATTGTGTGTAAAACAGGATAGTTTTAAAATGATTCGACTCACTGAAAAACTTTTGTCCATAAATTCTGATTTCCTCAAATGTGACGGGGCATGACCAACAGCAAAAGACTTTTATTTTGGCATGCTTTCAACAAAAATGGGCTGGGCATTGTATTATAAAGACTACATCAAGTGACCTTAATGATGCAATGACAAGGTCAGTACCCATTTAACATATATGAAATAACTCATTTTTGTGCCATGGTTAGTCAGGTTCAGTTTACCATGTCAGGTGGTAAGACCCCAAGAAAACCATTCAAATGTGTTATTATCTTAATAAAATTTATTTATACCAAGTGTGATTTTCAAAACAAAGATTTATATATATATATATATATATATAAATGTATAACTAGATGCCTTCATTTTAATTTGAAAAGAGCCTGAAAAGTCAAATGGCACAACCACTAAGTCAGATGGTGCGACCAGAGAAAACATGTATTTAAACAAATGAATTCTACATAAAACTGTGCAGTGACCTGCTTTTTTCCTCAGAGATTTGTGACTGTAAGTCACAGGTTTAATTCAGGGCATTTGCATCGTGCTTCACAGCTCCAGTTTGATCCTGAGCGTGGGTTACTGTGTGGAGTTCTGCATTATTTATACTGTTCACATATTACAGTTATTCACAAATGAGTACTGAATGCTGATCAGTACTCCACCCCTTTCGTGTTATCAGTGATCACAAACACATGCTCAGATTATGAATTTAAATAAAAAAGGCTTTGTTGATATTATTTAGTATTTATAAACCCCAGTGTTGTATGACAACATGACTTAATTATAGCCTACTTATATTGATGGATTATTTACTTGATGTATTATGACACATCTGAATGAAAACCGGATGACGAGGAGAATGACATGGCAGGGAAACTAATAAAAAGACAACAATCAGTAGTCAAATGCTAATCAGCAGCTCTTGTTTAACATTAATAAAAAAAATAGCCATGGCAGTTGATATCAACAAAGTAATCGACATGTAATCAACATATTCACTTTCGCTTGTGTTTCTGCATGTAGATCATGAGTCAGTCAGAAGGGAGCAGCACTCCTCCGCCCGGAGGTGATGAGAATCAGAGTCACAGCCAGCCAGAGAAGGCCATCAATGCATCAGCGCCCGAGGCTGATTCACAGGAAGTATGTCCCGGCTCCCTTTCCACCAGTCTGGCCCTGCAGTGCCTGGAGGAGGTAAAGACCTTCCCCAATCACAGCTTACACATGAGCTCTGTTGTTGAAACTTACTGTTATTTTACCACTTCTGCCAACTCTTCTGACAGCAGTACAATGGCAATACAGTATTATATACACTGCCAGTAAAAAAAGTGAACATACAGTTGTTTTAGTAAATTAGGCTCCGCCTCCATAGAATTTATTGGTATGTGTTGGCCATATTGTTTACAAAAATTTGTGTTGATAATCATTGAGTTTCACACTCTGCTGAGTAATTTGACATGAATTTTGTGAACACAGACCAAAAATCCTTGGATCCTTGGATCCTAGCTTGCAAAAGAAGGCTTTTCATATTATGCAAATTAGCCAAAAAGTGAGCTACATAGCTCTCCCAAGGAATCACTGCAAAAAAGCACTTATGGTTTGTGAGATATGGGCCAAAATATAAATTATACAACAGGTATTTCAGGTGCTGATACACTATATGACCAAAAGTATGTGCGCCCCTGACCATCACACCCATATGTGGTTCTTCCCCAAACTGTTACAAAGTCTGAAGCACACAATTGTACAGAATGTGTTTGTATGCTGTAGCATTACAGTTTCCCTTCACTGGAACTAAGAGGCCCAAACCTGTTCCAGCATGACGATGCCCCT
>JAKKZJ010000009.1:23673481-23688907 GCA_033441845.1 Pangasius mekongensis | reverse complement strand
GAAGACATGGTGTGTGAAGGTTGGGGTGGAAGAACTCGAGTGTCCTGCACAGAGCCCTGACCTCAACCCCACTGAACACCTTTGGGATGAACACAAATCCCCACAGCCGCGCTCCAACATCTAGTGGAAAGCCTCCCAGAAGAGTGGAGCTCAAACAGCAAACATGTGGTGGGCAAACATGTGGAATGTGGTGTTCAACAAACACGTATGGGTGACGTGATGGTCAGGCGTCCACATACTTCTGGCCTTATAGTGTAGATGGAGGGATGGAGAAATAAAATCTTTCTGACTTCACAAATATCAGTCATTTTAACACTTAAAGTGTACATGTAAAAATATTGTTACAAATCTGTACAGTTTTTAAGTGAGTTTGATCTAAACAAAACACAAAGATTAATCATGGGCTCCTGAATGGCACAACGGAAAAGCTCTATCATCAGGAGGTTAAAATCATGACATCAGGAAGGGAAATTATGTTAAAATGCTGTTTGTTGACTACAGTTCAGCATTTAACACTATAATTCCCTTCAAACTCATCAACAAGTTGGAGGACCTGGGACATCCCTGTGTCAGTGGATCTCCAACTTCTTTATGGACAAACCACCAGCAGTACGGTTGGACAGACATGTCTCACCCTCAGCACTGCTGCCCCAGGGCTGTGTCCTGAACCCCTGCTGTACTCATTGTACACTTATGACTGTGTGGCCATTTCTAACTCCACCACCATTGTCAGGTTTGCTGACGACACTCTTGTGGTGGACCTGATATCTGATAACGACGAGAAGGCCTACCAAAGGAGATTAAAAGCTTGGAGAACTGGTGCCAGGAGAACAACCTCCTCCTGAATGTCAGCAAGACAAAGGAGTTGGTTGTGGGCTTCAGCATGAGGCAGGAGAGGAGCTATCACCCCCTTAAGATCAATGGCGCTCCAGTGGAGAGAGTGGACAGTTTCCAATACCTTGGTGTTCACATCACGCAGGACCTGTCAGGGTCCTCTCACATTTACACCTTGATGAAGAAGCCCCATCATCATCTTTACCACTTTAGATGCTTTAAACTGCTTTGTAGGGTTTAAAGGGCAGTGGTAGCTCAGTGGTTAAGCTGTTGGGCTACTGATCGGAAGGTCATGAGTTTAATCCCCAGCACCACCAAGCTGCCACTGTAGGGCCCTCAACTGCTCAGTTGTTTAAATGAGATAAATGTAAGTCGGTCTGGTAAGGGCATCTACCAAATGCCATAAATGTAAAGGGACTTTAAAGTGCTCAAGAACTTTTACACCTGCACACTTGAGAGTATCCTGATGGTCAGCATCACAGCCTGGTTTGAGAACAGCACCAAGCAGAATTGCCGGGCTCTCCAGAGAGTGGTGCAATCAGCTGAGAGTACCATCCGCACAGATGGCTGAGAGCCTGATCTGAACAATGGACTCTTCTCTCAGTTGTGGTCAGGGAAGCGCTTCTGCTCCTTGAAGGCCAACACAGAGAGAATGAGGAGGAGTTTCTTCCCACAGGACTTTCGGGCCCTCAACCAGGACAGCATGTAGGATTAGAGCTTGGACCTGTTTGCACGACACCCACTACCTCAGCCTGATGTTGCACAGCGCATATTGCAGAAAACAAATGCACTCATCTGCACCTTATTCGAAATACAGTTGTACTGTTTCTGCCACCGATCTTTGTATCCATTATATCATATTTTTATATTTATGTATAGAAGTAAATTCTGGTTTATTTAAATTCTATTTTTATGTCACGGACAGTTGAAAAAAGCGTTTCATTGCACATAGTACTGTGTATGGCTGTGTATGTGACCAATAAAATTTGAATTTGAAATCCTGTGGCTCTGAGTCAAAGAGAGCTAAAATTGTTATTTTAAAAGTAAAATTACTCTCACCCCTATCTATCAGAGTGGCACTAGCCACTAGCCACTTGTGGGTGTCTGTGAGCTCTTTTCTCCAAGTGTGTTCAGCTGCCCTGTGACATGATATGAGCAGCAGTTTGAAAAGATGCTCCTCCCTGGTTGTTAGCTGTCGTGTAATAGGCGAGAACTGGCTAGTGGAATTCCAAACTTGCGAATGACCAAAATTGTATGAAAATGGGTAAAAAAATCCAAAAAAGGTTTAAACGTAAAGATGTATTAAGGAGAAAGACACAACACCATTAACAGAATAAACCATATTTCAAATAATATATTTATTAGGGATGCACTGATACCATTTTTCAGACTGAGTACAAGTACGAGTAAATGTTTTTTGGTACTCACTGATACCGATGCTGGACATGTCTCAGCTGCGTTTCCAAATAAGCTACCAGCAGGAGAAAGAGCAACAGCGCACTTTGATTTTACTCTGTTTTGGCAACTTAAGCATTCAATTATGAGGTGGATTTACATTTTACAATTTAAAAAAGAAAAAAGTAAGTGAGACAGCGTGACAAGGTATAACCGGTGTGCATTTGTGTTTATTTTGTTTCCCCATGTTGGTGTAAAATGAGTGTCATAGCATACAAACACTACACAGCTACAGTTGCACAATTATAACATCTTTTTTCTTTTGGTTTCTTTGCAAAACAAAGGTTAATAAAAGCAATGATAAACTTTTATTTGAATTTAACCTGGCATATACATTAGTAGTTATGATACCAAGTTAAAATATATACAAACTATACAGAAGTGCTCCAGGTCACATACAGCTTTTGTACATATAAAACATGTTAATTTGTCAATATCAAAAAACATTTGTTTTTTTCCAAGGTCAATTCCACTTAAGCATACTTTATTACTTAATTACCACATACGGAGTATGTGCAGAAGTTTTAGGCACCCTACATTTTATATACATTTTGCCCTACATGACTGTTTTATGCTTAATGCATTAGTGTGTCAGTAGAAAAGAACAGAGACACATTGTTATTGCTGTTATTTAATGTTACATAGAATTTTTCTTATTGCAGTATTGCAGTGATATTATGTAATAGAATATGTATCTAATAAAAAAAAGATCATCAAGGCTCTCTGGGATTTTACCAACAGCGATACAAGTAATGTAGCAAGTTCTGTTAGACCTAGATTTATTAAACTGCATTACAGGGCACCTAGATGGCAGTGTTAGACAGAGGAAGGAGTACGTACATTAATTAATTTTTTTAACATTTGCACACTGTTCTGTTCACTTCTCATTTTTTAAAATTGATTGTCCTGACCAACTTGTATTTTAAACATAAGATGCTTCATTATCTGGCTGTCCTTTACTGTAGCTATGCTCTCATTAATTTATGGGGCATAGTTCTTTGGCCTAATCATCATCTTGACAGTTTTGAATGATTGCCTGTTGTTGGTCAGGTAGTGCTCCTTGGGCATATGGGGCCATGTGCTCCAGAAGATGCCATCTCGCTTCCCTAGGTACCTCTTGTGGTAGTATTTGCCATTGAGGTTAGCCGACAGACAGGCATTGAACCACCAACCCGAGCCGTAGTAAGCACCACAGTTTCCCGACGAGTAGATATCGTTGTCCCTGTCCCACGTAGTGAAGAACATCTGATCATGGTTGTAGTCCTTGTCGATATGCAGGGCATTACCAGCAGTCCCTGAGTATTTGCTTATGGACAGGCGGTATTTAAGGAATTCATTTGATACATAAAAAAGGTCGTACTTTGCATACTCATGCATGCCCTGGAAGTCCTCAAGCTCGATGCGCAGCACCATGTCTTTGGCCCTGGTGAGCAGGTGGATATGGTCATTTCCAAGCCAAAACTCCCCACGCAGGTCCCCAAAGCCATTCTTATACTCAGCCCACGTGCGGTTGAAATTCACACTGCCATTGATTCGGCGCTGCACGACAGTCCAACCGCCACCATTGGCCTCCATGTCACAGAAAACCTCAAAGGTCCCATTTCTGGGATCAGGGGTAACCTTATAGACTCCATTCTTCATCGACTTCATGACACTGTAGTCTGAGCAGTCTCTAGGTGCTATGATGTCTAAAATAAGATAAGACGAGGAAGTCAGATTGGAAATCAAATCGTTAATCATAGGCTTATTTATAGCCAATCTATGGCCAATGATTATTATTGTGTTGTGTTATTGAGAGATTATTTTAGATTTAATTTTTGGTCATTTCTTATTTTATTTTAACATAAGAAATCGCCAAAATTGAAATTTGAAAATTAAAAAAATAATTTGCCTAGCCTAGATGATGTTTTTGGAAGATATATTATATATTATATATCATTTTTAAATGTTTTGTTTTATTTTATGGCATTTGTGTGGTAACTTAGTAAAATAGTTTGAGACTTACGTAATGGTGAATTTACCAAAGGGCACTTGGTCGAGCAGCTGCTGTTGAACTTGGTGACTATTTCCATGATGTTTTTGTCCACTATTTCCTTAACTTCCTTCACGTTAGGGCGATTGAGCAGCTCAACTTTTCCCTGTAGGTCTTTAATCTGTGTGTGGGCGTTCTTCAGGCTGTTGGACATCTTGGTCATCTTCACTTGCATCTCTTGGATGGTATTGCTTGAACTCTTATTTTTGGGTGCTCTTGCTCCACCATCTCCTCTGTGTTGTGTCTCTGTACTGTCCCTTTGAAGGCTGCAGCTTAGACAGGCACTCCTCAGTTGCCTCACTGTCTCCTTCATGCTCTGAAGCTCCGTCATGGCTTTCTTCAGTAGCTGGAACTGCTTGGGCAGCTGGATGGTTAGAGGAGGAATGGTGATCTGGTAGGGGCACTCGTCTTCATTTCCGCACTGGCCAGCAGGTTTCAGCTTCACCTGGGAGCAGCTCTCAGGGGGCGATGTCTTCTCCACCCTGCCAGAAGAACCACTAACCACAGCTTCAGAGCCCAGATGTGCAGCTATGAGCATGATATACACACACAGGCGCATGATATTTTGCAGCCAGAAAATGTGAGCTGAGTAAGAGAGAGAATGGGAAAACTGGCACTGCTTGTGTGAGCAGTGACATAAATACAAGAGCAGTGAGGAAGATAGGGGAATGGTGGGTGGGGCAGCACAATTGCATAAGAACTAGAAAAAGCTGAAATGGAAAAAAAAAGCTAGTCGGAAAAAACTCCTCCCTTTCCTCACTACACAGATACAGTACAGAGAACAAAATGCCACTATCTCTAGCTCACCTACAAAGTACATATATTTCATTTGCCACCACGTAGAGACTGAGTGTGCTGTTTACATGTGTTTTTTTAAGTAAAAGCAGACTGTCACTGAGTTGATGCCACACAGGCTTTTTCTGTCCATCTTTTTTGCCTTAAAAAAAAATCCATAAATCCATAATAAAACATAATACATATCGGGTACCTCTCCATATACTGTACACACTTAAATTCTTCCAATCTTTTTTTATATTGTCAAAATATCATGTGGTGCAACCATCTGACCATTAGTGCAATACTGAAAACTTGTTTGAAATTGTTCTAAATATTTTTACACCTTGATTTAGCCAAATTTTGCATAATTTCAAAAATGTTGTATTAATGACCAAAACATTTGTATTTTTGCTTCTTTCAGCTGCTCTCTTTAGGGGTCGCCACAGCAGATCACTGGTCCTCATATTTGATTTGGCACAGTTTTTATGCCGGATGCCCTTATAAAGTTGTCAAAAGTTGTTCGTTTTACAAAATGTCATGTAACCCTGTGGAAAGAGAACTCAGGTTATAATGGAGTTAATCAGCCAAACAGCAAGGCAGTTCACTTCACATGCTACATGTATGTGTACACAGCATTACAAATGTTTTATGCTTGATTTGTATATTTTACAGTTGGCCCTTTCAGAGTCCTTATTTGGCAGTGATCATTTCTTAGACTATAAAATAGATACTTGTTCAGCTATTATGAATCTTATGTTTATAATTGGTGTTTGGATATTGAAAACCTGCAAGGATTATGATATTACTCGTCCCTTTTCATGCTACACATCAGAGACGTTTTATATTTTGAGTCAGTACTGGAGCATGCATTCCAAACAGTCCGTTATTCAGTCCATCTGTGTCTTACTTCAAAGACAATTTCCCACACGCGTTTTAAGTTACCGTAAACCCTAAATGACTTAAATCTGCTTCAGGAAATCTCTTTAAATTCTTCAGCATTCCAAAATAACACAAAAACTTCCAGGCAAGCTTTATAACCAGCAGTTCTAACTGATATCTGTACTGTGCCTGATTCTGTAGGTTTGAAGTAAATTAAGTATATTTTTGTCAGACTTCACTCATTAAAAGCCTTGAACATGCCAATAATCAGGCAGTAGACCCATCACTGTGGAATGTGATGCTTTTTAATGATACAGCTGTATAATTCAGCAGGAATGTTGTAGTAGCTGGACACACTGAAAGCAGGTTTTTGGGTTGACAGTTACATCATATTCAGCCTTTTTTTTTCCCTGTGGTGCTTCCTGTCAAGCTAAATTGCTTTAAAATAAAATCCAGAGATGGAGATTGCCTTTACACTCTGCACTTTTTTTCTAATGTGAGCAAGAGGTGAGCTCCTTTTGGGCTAGTCATGATTGAGATTTGGAGTTGTTTAGCGTTCAGATAAACCATAATCACACTTATTTGTTTGTATTTATATGTATTTTGTAATGTTTCATTTTTTTTTCTTCAAATCTTTCTCAGCTTTTCTTAGTGGACATGATCAGTGGAGATAAAATGGCCCGACTAAAGGCCAGCCTCAGTTTGCTGCATGACACATTAAGAAGGTAAGAGCTACATCAGCCAGTGTGTAACATCTTTGCCAGCAGCTCACTCATTATAGTAGCTGTTATGTAACACAGCCAGCATGTTCTGTTTATAATTTTTCTGTTTGCATTTACTGAAAACGGTTTACTCTCAAGTCTTATTCATTCTTCAGTGGATAAGTTAAAACTCGGATATTATAGACTTAAAGCTAAAAACTCTAATGAAATCAAAAATGACTCTGATTCTTATACTGAAGTTCTTTTCTACACACGTAGGACTGATACACTTCATAGTATACAGCTGTGAAAGAGTAATGACTCATAATCGCAGTATCCGGTGTCACCCACATGAGGATGGGTTCCCTTTTGAGTCTGGTTCCTCTCTAGGTTTCTTCCTCATATACTCTCAGGGAGTTCTACCTTGTCACTGTCACCTCTGGCTTGTTCATTAGGGGTCCAAATCTACATCCATGTAATAGGCTGTTGTGTGGCTATTTACATGAGTAAATACTGATAAAATAAAAATGGACCTACATTTCCAAGCAGTGGACCCAACTTACACTGTCCTTACAGAAGTACACTGTGCAACAGCTCTATTATGTGGCTACAGCCCATCCAGATAGCAAATAGTAACACCAATCGGAAAATACACACCATATCAGTTGTTAATAGGCTTCCTTCCTCTATAGCGCTCAGAAGTCTGAGCAGAAACTGCTGCAGGAGGTGAAGTGTTTCCATGCAGAGCTGATGCGGCAGCAGCATGAGTTGGAGAGGGCAGAGCTGTTTAAAGAGGGCCAGCACACGGATGGCAGCTGCATGAGACAACAGCTCTTACAGTTTCACAACAAGCTCCAAGAGGCTGAGGAGAGAGCGCAACAGATGCAGTACAAACTCAAGTGGTGGGGGGCTTTCTTCTGAGTACCACTTTGTCTTAATCCTTACTTTCTGTTCTTTTCTTAGTATTGTATGGTAAATTCCCCCAGATTACAGAGCCTTGCATTAGTATTCACTAATGCAGTCCATTGGAAAAAATGGACTTAATTGGCATTATGTCATGAATCGACACAAAATAGCCTATAATATTGAAGTGGCAGGAAAAAACATTATATAGTTTGTAAAATAATTTACAAATAAAAACAAAAAAAATGTAAAAGTTGCTTAAGTATTCACATCCATTGCTGTAACACCCTAAATAAATTAGTTCTGGTGCAACCAGTCACAAATTAGGTGCACTTAAAGTATCAGGTGATTTTAGTTTAAATACGCTTTTCCTGTACCTGAACAAACATCATGAAGACCAGTAGCTATTAAAACAAGTCAAGGGACAATGTGTCAGTCAGGGTTTGATTAAAAAAAAAAAACACCCCATGGAGCAACATTAAATCCATTAGTAAAAATAATAAATGGAAAGAATATGAAACAACCACTTCTTGAAATTAGACTGAGAAGTAACCAGCTCTGTACATGAAGCTACCACCAACATGCTTCACTGTGCGCAGGTGGACTCCATTAATTAATTATCAGAGAATAGATTCATGACTTAATAATAATAATAATAATAATAATAATAATAATAATAATAACCCGAATTAACCCCATTTCAGTTCCAGGTTGTAACATGACAAAATGTGGAAAAGTTCAACAATTAATTCAAGATACTGTATATAATTTAATTTTATAGCATTAAAATTATAAAACTGTGTGTGTGTGTGTGTGTGTGTGTGTGTGTGTGTGTGTGTGTGCGCTCAAGATATAGTCACGCTCACTGTATATTCTATTACACTTTTCTATTACTGTTCTGTTTTCTACACTAGTCTGTTGTAGTCCATGTGGGCCAAAATGTTCCGGCATTATTCTTTCTTTTCAGTCTCCAGGAGGAAAAGATCTGTCTCACGAAAGAGTATGAAAGGCAACCAAAGTCTGCTGTAAGTATACCACAAACCTACTGAAAAATTACTGCAGCAAGATGGTTTAGAAGCTCTGTATCAAAACACACTACACTTTTTGAGTGGTACACCTATTATCCTGTTGTGAGACTTTACACAGCCATGACAGGTTCACAAGTGCAGCAAATTGGGCTTCAAAATAAACATACCTCAATTCACTGATATGTGACAAAAACTCACATAAGATATTTAAAACAGTGAATTATGATACTGTATTCAAATGACAATTATACATGGCCTTAGCTTCTATACTGTGTGTGTGATGGTGCCTCCTCCAAATTCTTCATCCAGCATTTGAACACAGAACCTAGTGTAAAGTGGTTGAAGCTTTAGTTGAAGACATTTTGATAAGGTTGTGCGCCAATAAGTTGCTCCTGCTAAGCCAAGTAGCTCCTGTGTCAAAAGGGAGGTGTCTAAATATCAGATTATCACTCTCAAGAAAAAGGGAAAAGGTAGAGTGAGACTCGTTGTGTTGGAGTGAGTAGATGTGTTGGTCATGGGCTACATGAGGTGTGGATGCTCTGCAGTAGAAACACAGACCTTTCCTTTTGTGTTTAATATGTTCTGCTGGAGTAAGTTCAGCCTGCTCAATCTGCATGGGCTCTGAGTTGCTGATTACTTTCAGCTTCCTGCAACTTATCTTCTTTGGCTGTGGAGCAGAACATCCAAGCAAATTGAGAGATCAACGAGCGTGTTGAGAGAGGCTCGATCGTTATAGCGTAATGTGAATTATTGCTGACTGTTGTTGTTTTCCCACAAGTTTACATTGCACAGCTAGAGCCTGCAGTAAACCAGCTATGTCCACGTATGGTGAAGTCTTCTTTTAGATGGGTGATTTGGATAGGATAAAAGTGGTTTATTAAAAACAGGCAAGCAATCCAAAGTGCAAATCCAAAATTGTATTCGAATAACATGCAAAGATCGGTCAATTGGCAAACAGGGTTGTCAACAAAGAAACTACAGTCGAAGCCGGAAACAAGAATGAGAAAGAAGGGCTTAGTGATATCACTAGAACAGTGCTTGGAGTGAGACTTCACAAAGAGTGAATGAATGAATTTTTCCAACAGAGCACTGGGAAAGACTCATTTACATTTATGGCATTTGGCAGACGCCCTTATCCAGAGCAACTTACATTTATCTCATTTATACAGCAGAGCAGTTGAGTGTTAAGGGCCTTGCTCAAGGGCCCAGCAGGGGCAGCTTGGCAGTGCTGGGGATTGAATTCATGACCTTCACGATCAGTAGGCCAACATCTTAACCACTGAGCTACCACTAGCTGCAATGAGAAAACATCTTGATTTAACAAGAAAAGCATCTCATTATAATGAGAAAACATCTAGTTGCAATGAGAAAAGCATCACATTATTGTGGGAAAATGACAAATGGCACAGGTGACAGAATTAATTACAGGCTTATCTTAAACCACAGTGGAATTTTAATGTCACTGAGTATCGAAGGCGGTATTGTCATTAGTATGCACGCATTATAAAGCATTGTCAAATCTCAGCGTTTATAGATACCACTCCAGTCCTTTATAGTAGCCAGTATTCACTTAACCGGAGGTGGGCCTCAGCATGGATGCTCATTTTGGCCTCAGAGAAACAAGATCATTCGTAACCTATATATTGATTTTCAGATATACATAAGTGCAAGGAGTAAGTAGGGGCTCAGTGTGCTTAAGATTATTTGGCAGATTGTACAAAACTCTGTGTGTGTGTGTGTGTGTGTGTGTGTGTTTCCAGGAGCAGGAGAATAGGTCCATGGCTCTGAAGGAGAGCTGTGAGAAGATGAAGAAGGAGATCACCCAGAGGCATCAGGAGATCAGGACATTAACGGAGGGCATCAAGGCATGCGATACACAGCTGCAGAAGGAGCAGCAGGAGCTAGAGGACAAAAATGAAATGATCAAGAGCAAAGAGGTGAGTTACATTTGCCAATGAGTGACTAATTGCCATCCTCTCAGTCTTTGATGGCTTCTTTGTATTTGTCACCAGGCTGAACTAGCTCAGCTGATCTCCATTCCTGGTCAACTGGGGAAAGAAAGTGAGAGGATCAATTGCAAAATGAAGTAAGTGCCATAATCGCTGTTGTTACCCTCAGGTTAATAGCATATAACATCTCTGTGATATCAATTATAAATGAAGTGTTTAATGACTGTTCTCTAATTCGTTTGGAATTAACTGTTCTCAAGATTTACAGTATTGCTACAATATTCCTACATTTGGGGGCAATCATGAATTAAATTTATAGGTAAAATCTGGAACCATGCCCACATGATACCCACATCTTTTTTGATTGCTAATTAAAACATTTACAGATGGATTTCCTTATAGACTGCACATTTCTGTCAGTTAGCGTCTGTGTCTCCATACTCCCGGTGACTGTCATGTCCAGCGGTGGGAGATGTGTCCCCAGTCCTCAAAACTAACACTCTTTCCCTCAAAGCTAAATATCTAAAGCTAAACCTAAAGCTATCTATCTATTTGCACAAAACTGAATCACATGTGGACCTCATCTTGGAACACAAGCTGATGCAATATGATACATGTTGCCTGCTTTAAATATATCTTTCATACATGTGCATAATATTGTCTTGGAAGGAGAACTGTTTTTTAATATTCATAACAGTGATTAAACTTTAAAGTTGTTGTGTACAGTATATTATTGTAAAACCTTTTAGTAAAAGGTAGAAGGGATTTATCTATAATCACACTATCCGGTGTCCCCCACATGAGTAACATGGGTTTCCTTTTGAGTCTGGTTCCTCTCAAGGTTTCTTCCTCATATTGCTCAGGGAGTTTTTCCTCACCACCGTCACCTCTGGCTCGCTCATTAGGGATAAATTCACATATTTACAATATATTTTTTGAATCTATCTATTTCTGTAAAGCTGCTTTGTGACAATGTCCATTGTTAAAAGCGCCATACAAATAAAATTTAATTGAATTAAAACTATTGAATGAGTGCATAACACAATCGTCTCCATATCTCAAAGCAGCTGGTGATGGAAAAACCTTAAAAGAGTGCTTACATAATGTGCTGGGTAGACTGTAACCAGTGTGTGTGTGTGTTTCTGTATGAACCAGGAATGTACAGAAGCAGAAGGCTGTACTTGAGAGGCAGCTGCTGGAGCTGGCGGAGAGGGCGAAGCAGACACAGGTGGGCTGCAGGCAGCTGGATGAAGAGTGCAAGAGCGTGATGAAGGAGCTCAAGGGCTGCAGGGCTCAACTGGAGGTGGCTCAGAGAGAGAGAAGCATGCTACTCAAAGAAAAGGAGATGACCAAGGAGGAGGAGGCTGTCCTCCTCGAACAAAGGTGGAAATCATCTAACATCATTAACACTGAATGTTTTTTGTCTATATTTTCAGTCATTTAGGTTGAAATGTCCAAAAGAAAATTGGGCCAAGCCCAAAATGGCAAAAATGATCCACTCCGGATCCACCGCGACCCTGACTAGGATAGTGGTTACTGAATGAATGAATGATTGATATTGCTACAGCATTAGTTACAACACATTAGATACAGTATGTATCCAATATGTATATGCAAGATTCCCTGCAATGGACTAGTGTCCCATCCAGGGCGTATTCCCACCTCACAGTCAGCGTTCCTGTGACCTGTTCACCGTGACCCTGATCAGGGTAAAGCAATTACTGAAAGTGTCTCTCACAAGTGAGAGAGATATGCAGATATAGTGAGGAATAATGAGGTATGGTAGTTTGGCAGGTGCTGGGGAGTAGGTTGGATTACTATTATCAATCCTCATGATAAAAATAAAAGTTTATTCAGGTGAATAATTTAAAAATGAAACGTTGACATATTTGTTGATTAAAGCTAAATAATGGACATTTGATAGTCTGTTAATATTTAATCATATACACCATGAGAAATAAAAAAAAAATAGCCACAAAAAAAACCAACAAAGTATATACTGATAATGTTGTAATCATTTCTCTCACACTCAGGGGTCTGCTGGAAATCAACCTGAACCACATCACGGAGGAGAGAAAGACCCTTCATGACAGCCTGGTTAAGAAGGTGCAAGAGAAGGACCGGCTGCAGCGCAGGTTAAAAAACATGCTACTGCAGCACAAATTGTCTAAAGATGCCTTGCTCCACACTCAGGAGCTCTACAACAAGACGAACACCCAGGTTAGTCTGCACTGCGACTTCTACACTCGTGAGTGCTTTGAGTGTGGAGATAACAACAAAATCTACATTGGGCTTTTCTGCTTTGGGAAAGATTCACCGACTGTCAGAAACAGCGTCATGTGTAGTTAGGTGAAGTTTGTTATGAAATTTGGAAACCAAAGCATTATTAAATGATTAAATGACTGCCCGTGACAATCACAGGCATACGCCGTTAACTCAGTATTGTAAACGCTGCCAAGTACTATAACTATGACTTCTTATCTTTCATGGGTATATGAAAAACATCAGCTCAGAAAAGATCACAAAAGTTCAAGTAATTAAAGGGAAGTGAGAGAGGGATGTGCGTGAGAGGCATACATGAACAATTATAGAACAGGAAGTTTAATTCTGTGAAATTAGTGTTTTCATCAGCAACATGATTCTATGGCTCAGGAGGGTCTGTGCAGTCACGTACCATTTGGCAGTTACAAACTTCTTGTTTCACTGTAGTACACGCCAAGGATTTTAGAGTCAAAAATTTAACTCACAATATTTGGGTACTCAAGTTCTTGAGGAGATATTTGGGGCATGTTGTGTGAGTTTAGACAGATGTGATTTCGATTAGGTGGGTACTTGATTTCTGAGTGGCGCCTTCAGTTTATTTAAATGACCTGAGTGTTGGTCATGCTTTCAAAGTTGCCATTCCTCGGGGCAGGAGTTTTTCAACTGAATCTAAACCACCCATTTAAAAAAGTCAGATAACCTGGGTGTAAAAACTGTGAACCAGAGAGCATTTTACAGGTGAAATATGCTGTCGTTTTCAATAGGTGAAAGCATAAAAGCAAAAGATTTAAAAAAAAAAAAAAAGTTGGAATTTGGATGAACCGGAATATTTAAATATCTCACTTCCAGTTCGGTTCAGTTCATCAGTGCTTTAATGGCATGAATGTTATCATTCACATTCACATTGCCAAAGCAAATAGTCTAGGTAGTGTAATAGTGCAATTAAACCAAAATATATACAAATGACACACATATATATATATATATATATGCATGTAAACATTACAAACATAATAAACAACAACAACAAACCACCCTGAAAGGTAAGTATCTGAACATGGTGTGTGTATTCAGGGTGTGTGCAGGACACTCGGGGTCTCGCTGTCCCTCAGGCTCTCACATTCTGACACGTACTTAGCAGCGAAGGCTGCAGTGTTTCCTTCTCCTAGAATGATTCTTCATTTCTCTTCTTCTGTTCAATTGCAGAAATTTGGTATTTTGTGTGTGATGTTTTCATTGAAGGTGTTTCTCTGGTGCTGATATTTCATAGTTGATATCTCACTGCACAGATTTTGAATGTTGCTTCACACCTGTTGCTCTGCTCCATCCAGATCAGCACAGGCATCTTCATCAAAATCCATCAAAATATCAGCAGAGCGCAAAAGGATAACTGGTTTGGCCCAAGCAAAATAGCAATATGCAAGTGCTGTACCAGCAATTTATGCTTTCACTGATGCAAAACTGAGCACCCAGTGTCGTGCTGGTTGGTTAGCAGGTCTAGAATGCATGACACTTACATCTAATATAAGTACCAAATAGAAACATCTATAGTCTTAGAAAAAAGTTTAAATTCAGACCCTTAACTCCACAAAGTAGAACGATTGAGAACCAAGGTCCATTTTCTTCTCATGTTGTATGTAATTATAGTTTCACAGGTCCAAATAACTATATCTTTTAAAAAGCACACTGTTTTATATTGTTATATTATATTATATTATATTATATCACACTGTGAGAACTGTGAAAGTAGCACTGGTGCTTCCCTCGTTTCTAAATATGTCACTGATAAACATAACTGTTTTCTTCCAGAGGGATATAATGCCTAAGGATGATGACTTGCTACAGAAAATCCAAGATCTGCAAACAGAAGTAGACAACCTGAAACTGAAAGTTGTCCATCAGGTAAAATCTTTCAGCACACAGAATCTTATAGTGTACAAAAGTTTAAATGTATGTATGTGTGTATCCATTTCTGCTTGAATTGTCTGAGCAGCAGTCGGTCACGGGTGTTGAGGCCCAGGTGGTTGAGCGGTGTATAGAGCAGAAACAGGCTCTGATAAGGGAGTGCAATCGCCACCATGAGGAGTTGCACCACCTTCATGCCCTGACCCGCATTAAAGCAGACGAGAGAGATCAGAAGAGCCGAGAGCTGCTCAAAGCTCAGGTACAGTGTCTTATTATGCTTCTAACAGGATATACAGGATGGAAACGTCTCTTAGAACAATAAGCAATCAAAAAGAGGCATATATTTTATGATGTACTTAAGCCTCAGTGAATTTGGCTGATTTCACACTTCAAGGGTTTTAAATGATTTGCTAATTTTTTTTAATATGAGATATTTATATCAGAATTTCTGTAGAATTTTTGGAGCATTATATTGTTAGTGATATCAGTGGTGATGCCCAGGATCTCAGCAAACATAAAGCTTGATAAGCTACAATACATGACCAAAAGTATATGAACACCAGACCATTGAACATCCCATTCCAAAACCATTGCTATTAATATGGAGTTGTTCCCCCTGTGTTCGCTGTTATAATGAGCTCCACTCTTCTGGGAAGCTTTCCACTAGATGTTGGAGCGAGGCTGTGGGGATTTGTGTTCAT
>JAKKZJ010000009.1:23648869-23672108 GCA_033441845.1 Pangasius mekongensis | reverse complement strand
GAGGGATCTTAGGGACCGTGATGTTTAGAGGGATCTTAGGGACCGTGATGTTTAGAGGGATCTTAGGGACCGTGATGTTTAGAGGGTACTGCTTCTCCATGCAGAGCTCCTTCTTATGTAAGCAAAAGCGGGCTGATCTCTTCAAATCAGGCCACAGGTTTTTAATAGGTTCAGATTCAGAGACTGAGTTGACCATTACAGAATGTTGTGTTCCTGCAGCCGTTTGCTGTTGATTTTGATGTTGTTTGGGATAATTATATTGTTGGACAACTCATCAGTATCTAAGTCTGAATTGTTAGCAGAGGCAACCAGGTTTTTAAAATATCCTGGTATTTAGAAGAACCTTCGTAAGACCCCCTAAACCACCAACCACAAATAAATCGCCCTAAATGATCGATGATCAATCAGTGATCAATTTTCCTTGTATATCACCCCCCCCGATGGTGTTCAAGGCCAGAAAGTATTGGTCTTATCTTGACCACAACACACAATTTTAAATGTAGTTCCAATCACACTGCTGCTTTGTGTTGGTTATTTCTTTTAGGCAACCCTTCCAAACAGCTTGCTCTTTTGGCGATGGCATCTAATAGTTGATTGTGAAACTAGGTGCCCCAAGAATAAAGAATGAAACTGGTCTTAAATAAACTAAACTTAACTAAACAACAAAGGCTTAAAGGCCAGACTTCCTGTTTCAAAAAGAAATACAGCAACATATGGAATCAAATCATAGGTTTCAAGCCATTCCATTTCTACTTTAAGTATTCTTTTGAGAAGTCAATATTTTTGCATGCGAATTTGGGAGAAAATATCGTTATTTGCACAGCATAGTGTTGCCCAGTTCCAGGGTCCAGGTGTGATCCTGAGCTTGGGCTACTGTCTGTGCGGAGTTTCATGTTATCCTCTGTTTTCATAAGATTTGTCACTAGCTGTCCAAAAACATGCCAGTGCATTGATGACACTAAATTGCCCCTATGTGTATGTATTTGTGTATGTGTTTGAGTGTGATGCCGTGTGATGGACTGGTGTTCCATCTGGGGTGTATCCATGCCTTTAATTTTTGTTAGAGGAAAGGTAAGTAGTTTCAGTAGAGAGTTTAAATCACGGTGTGTAAGGTGTATTGTATGCCATCATTTTTGTCCATTCTTTTTTTGAACAGTACCAAAATCTGGAAGTTAGTTTATAAGTGCTAATGGTAATTGTGATTTGCCTTTGTTGTGGCCAGACTCTGTGTTTTCGCCAAGCTGTATGATACCACCAAGGGAGAGCGAAACAAATGTGTAAACCTACTACAAACTGCAACCCAGCGCACGACCAAGATGAGGGAGAAGTTCAAAATTCTGAAGAATGAGATTGAGATTCTGCACAGTGAAACAATCAAAAAAGACAGGTCTGGAGAACAGCATTTTAAATAACTGATCCATAGTGATTTGGGGCTAAGGTGGTGTGGCAAATTTTAAATACAGTTGGTTAAATGTGTGTACTTTTTACAAGCATGTTATGTTTTTAATGTTGTAAAAAAAAAATCTATCCTATCATTGGACATGTAGCACAATGTTGTTGAGAGTGCTTATATATTATTAATTGTTGAATGTACTTTAATAATTCTCAAGAGGAAATATGGGAGGTTTTTTATTGCATATCCTAGATAGGAAGGAAGAGGGGACAGAGACTGGAGAAGTTGCAGATTAAAGGTCTTTGTTCAAAGGCACAACAGTGTTAGTCTGGAATCACCACAGAAACGTATCAGTTGCTGTGCTGCCACTGCCGAAACCAATGGCTGGGAAATGAGCATGGGTCAACTGCTTGGAAAGCAGCTTTACTATCCACTTTAACTTAACATTGTCAGTGGTCTCACTGTTATAGGTCAATGCAGTCAACACTGCTGTGTCTGTTATAGGCTGCTGCAGAAGTCTCATCTGAAGCATGTACACAGCCACACAATTAGGGATAGCTTGAGGAATGACGTAGCCAAGGTGACCTGGATGCTTCATGAGATGGAGCGCAAGAGTGAAGAACAGAGACTCAAGATTATTAAACTCGGACAAGTGATCAATGCCCAGGAACAAGACCTGCTGCACATGCGCAAGAGCCACGATGCTTCTGTCCAGAGCCGCAATGAACGGTGGGCCAGTCCACAGTACAGCACTAGCAATAAAATATTGACCATTATATTCTGTTACTTTTTCCAACATGAAACTTCATAAAAAAAATATTTTCTGTAAAAATGAAACAAAAAGTTGAGTCTTATGAGTTCTAGTCTGGTGGTACCCGACCTGATCTCTAGAATCCTGAGATCCACTTCTTTCAAAAATATGGTAGTGAATTGCAGCGAGAATGAGCACAAACAATGGCACGCCTACGGGCTTCCTCTCTGCCCCATGGTGCAACATGCTAACTGTCAGCTGTACAGTGCTGGGCTGCTTAATGTTTAGCCAGTCATTGAACTGACAACTGATCCGGACAATTGTCACGGGCCGGTGGATGTTCTGATTCCTTTTTCTGCTTATTTGTCCCTTGAGTTTCTACATACATGTGTGTGGTTGATAGGGGTGTGCAACTCCTGGAGAGAGAGGAGGAGATGTGTGTCCTCTATGCAAAGGTAAATGTGCAGGAGAGTCTGATCTGTGAGGGGACGCTACAGATACAGGCTCTGGAAGAGGAGATCTGCTCTCTTAAGATGCTAATTAATGAGGAGAGGAGGCAAATCAACTTGTGTAAAAAACAGTTGCCTTGCAAGAAACCCCTGGAGGATGAGTGTGCCTTACTGCAGATACAGGTACTCAAAATGCTTAAAGTTTTTCTCTTATGTGAATGTCTTGAGATAAGTGCTAAACTAAGTTGATTTGTTCCAACTCAAGCAGTCAAGTTCAAAACATTTTTCAGTAGACAAAAAATTTTTGAGCTTTTCGGTATTGACATGTTTATGTTGTCATGTTGTCAATTCCGGTTCTTAGTAAACCAGTTTACGTAACGTAACAAGCCAGACGCATGTGGCTGCTACACACTGAACATGTCACACTGGACAGTGGCTTAAATCATGTCCTTAATGGACCGGGTTCTTAAAGCTACCTTTCGTAGTTCTTTAGGGAGGGTCGCTCTGTTTACAAATGAACTAACTAACATAGCTAAACCCGTACAGCATGGTGAGTATTGTCATAATTACCATCTAATTTTCTCACTATTTGCTGCACCAATTGATAAACATTAAATAGATCAGCACTTTAAGTTCATGAACCTCTCATGGTGTGTGTGCTCTGTGCTAGCTAGCTGAGTGTAAGGAACACAATTTATCCCTGGAGAAGACTCTCGAGGACCAAGTTACAGAGAGGCCCCTGCGTAAACTGAGTGGTGAAGATCCATCTCTTCCTGAGCTCATCAAGAAGATAGAACAGGTGTGATACAGTTAAACTTAACTGTTTTGCTCTAACCTATTCTTTATGTAGCCAGTTAATTGTGTATGTGCAACTGACTGTGGTGTGTGTAGCTGGAGGTGCAGCTGGCAGCGAGAGAGGCTCAGCTGCTGGAGAAAGAGCTGATCTATGAGCAGGTGACCCGACTGTCTCAGCACATTCGTACAAAGGCAGATAACGGTAAAGAGGACACAGTCAGACTGGCCAAGAAGGTAAGCACAGACACAGACACAGATGGTCTGGTTTGAGTATTTCAGAAGCTGCTGAGACTGGAGAAGTTGCAGATTAAAGGTCTTTGTTCAAAGGCACAACAGTGTTAGTCTGGAATCACCACAGAACCTTATCACAATTACAAAAATTCATGGTAATAAAAGTAGAAGCAATGTCACTGTCTTATTGTTATTATTGTGAATATTTGAAAACCCTGAAAAACAGACTGACTGAAGCAAGAAAAAGGCCATTTATTATTATTATTATTATTATTATTATTATTATTATTATTATTATTATTATTATTTAAAATGTAAGTAATATAAAATAAAATACATTTAATCTACATTTAAGCACAGTTCAGTTTAAAACTGAATGAGAAAAATGTTTGCCACGATGCTGTGCTCAGAAATAACCGAGCAGCGCAAAAACAGACGTTCAGCACCGTTCCTCGTACAGCCGAAAACCAAGTGTGCTAATGTTTGTATTCTCAGCCAAAGGCACTAAATATCAGTGCATCCATACCATTAACCCTGTTCTAATTATTATTTTAATATTTTTATTAAAATTTTCCCAACACTAAACCTTTTAAGCTTGGCTTATTTCTCAGACTGAACAGATCCTAAACAAATTCAATTATGAAGACAAGGCAGACTATTTATTTATTTATCTACTGAAATCTTGCTACCATAAAGGGTGTCTAATTGAGGCTCGGCCATACGAGAAGCAACAAAACAGTCACGGGAGGTGTTTACTTACATGTGATGCAGGGAAATGGGAGGTTTTTTTTGTTTTTCACACCACTCTGTTTAAACACACTGTTGTGTGTGAACATTACAGCAGCTTCTGAAATACTCAAACCAGACCATCTGGCACCAACAACCATGCCACATTTCCCCCCATTCTGATGTTTGATGTGAACATTAACTGAAGCTCTTGACCTGTATCCACATGATATTATGCAGATATATGCTGATTAGATAACTGCATGAATACAGGTGTTCCTATTTAAGTGTCTGGTGAATGTTTATTAAGTATTACAAAATAGCTGATTGCTGAATCAGAAGAGGAGGCTTAGGTCAATGGGACATTCACTGCTAACGAGTGTAAGAGCATGAGGGTTAAACTGTATCAGTCCTTTTCTCGATTTCCTGATTTCTACAGCTGTGTAGTTTGTCGTGGTGGTATGTTGGTCTGTTTGTATGTCCCCTCAGGTCAATGAGTTCCAGAGCCGCATTAAGGAGTGCACTAAGAAGTTGATGGCTGTAGTGTCAGAGTTGGCCATGCGTCAGACGCAGGCTCTGTGTCTCCAGCAGGAGCTTCGTGAGAAAGAGTTTGAGCTTGACGTGTGCCAAAGAAGACTGGAGATGGGACTCGCACCTTCTGACACCACAGAGCAGGAGTGGCTGCGCCAAACACGAGCCCAGCAGAAACACCAGGTAGATGCCCAGGAGAGAGCCTGGGTCGACGTTACCGTTAGTTACGCAACTCGTATAAGGAGACGAATGTGATCCTCAAATGATCGGCTGTGAATCAGATAACTGGCATGGGTTTGCAATTTTATAGAGAGATTACACAAGTTTAAATAATTTATTTATTTTAATGACACACATGGATTTTATAATCATTTTGTGTAATCCAGTCATTTAATAATAACGAAATTAAATGCAAGAAATATTTTAATACATTCAATAAATATTAAATCTGAAAATAATTATAATTAAAAAAAAAAACAAGCCAGCACAAATCCATAAATTTAAACCAAGCGACTAGTCATTCAGTTAAGACGAGAAATGCACATAAAAGGAGGACAGGCTGGTCTTTGCAACGGCACAGCTGGCATTAGGCTTCTGGAAGAATAGGGACACGCCGTGAACAGATATTTAGACACCGGTATGATTTTATTTCTAAAGACTAAAGCTGACTTGCAAGTCGGTTCTGTTTGCCACGGCATGTTCTGTTAATGCTGTCTTTTTGTCACTGCTTGGATTTCTTGCTACTGGCAAGAAACAATTAAACAAAGCAGTTTCCCTGTGTGAAGTGTAATTCACGTTTCTGCAATTTGTCTCCAGATTTTATTTTCAGGTGCTGGTGTCGTGCTAAAAAATATTTTTATTGCCATAGATGTGAGTCAAAATAACTTCCACTTCTGCCGCTGAGAAATTGCTTTTCACAGTTTGTCCTTGTTTTACGCTTTCAGCTTTCTGTGAGCTTTAACTTTTACTGAGCTTTTCGGCGTCAATAAACACAGATGTGTGCATGCACTTTGTACTTTACATGTGATTGTCATTTATCAATATCAACGAGTGTGACTATGAAGGAAACCAACTTTAGAGAAACTTTTGTAACTCTGGGTATTTTTTTGTTCGGTGTGGCCTATGAAAACATGTACACAACTTTACTACAAAATTGATTAAAATGGAAACATTGGGCCTCATTTATGTCCAGTTTATTAAGAACGACAGCTTTGAGACAGAGACAAAAGCAACACAGCAAACAAACAACCTATACACTACAGTCACCGGTAAAACCAGCCTCCTCTGTTCTGTGGTGCATGATGGGACTTTTTAGTGAGGAAAAAAATGTCTGCTGATTTTACTCTAATTACTCAAGATAGAAAAATGCAAAAAATAACAGTGCCTCTGCTGTCCTTGGCAGGGAGCAAAATTGGCCGTGCTCTGTAGGTGAGAGGGGCATACATACTTTCTCTCTCCTGTCAATCACAGCGACACTAGCCAGTTGCGGCTGTCTGTGAGCTCATGTATGCACAAGTAGCATGAGCAGCAAGTCAAAAACATGTGGTGCCTAGCTTATTATTACTTGGAGAAAACAAGAAAGGAATAGCTGTTGGATGACAGGGGAACGCTGGCTAGTGGGCGGGAATTGGCAAGTGACAAAATCAAGGAGAAATTGCAAAAAGGTGGACCATATTGGGGCCCTGAGCACTAAGCAGGGGAACATTGCTATCAGCTGTGCATTCCCAAACATGTGTGTGTGTTTGTGTGTATTTCTATATTAGATGACTGAGGAGGAAGAATGGAGTCAGCTTCCAAACGGAGTCTACACCACGGCAGACTTGCGGCCCAATTCCTACATCCCAGCTGAAGGTTCACTACCTCTGCCCAAACCCTATGGAGCCCTGGCACCTTTCAAACCGAGTGAGCCTGGAACCAGCATGCGCCACATCCGCAAGCCTCAGCCCAAGCCCCTTGAGATCTAGTGCCCCACATTACATTCATGTCCACAGCATATTCAGACATATACACATCAGCAAAAGCAAAAGTTAAAATAAAAGTTTGTGTCTATTCCCACTTGTACAAGACAGTTTCTTTTTCCAAAGAACAAAATGTTACACCTGCTTTTAATTAGTTACCTCATGTTTATTGGCTAAGGCTAGCTTTCCCTGGAACTTCATGTGGGGAATTCAGATAGTTCCTGGCAGAAAACACTCTGGAGATCCAGAGGGAAATGCAGAGAAATACATGGAAGCTCTCACCGTCACTCCCTTTTACACAGAATTCATATGTTCAGAAGACGTGTGTGTTCTGATTGGTGACTCAGTAACATTTGTCATTACTGCAGTGTCCTAATAGGGAAGTTCAGATGCTACTTTGCACAGTCTCGTTACTGTCAATCATTGTTATAGTGAGATTAATAGCCTACATTACCCCGATGCAGGATTAAGCCTAGATCACAGTCATGTTTCACAAAAACCCTCTTTCAGCTTAGTATTTACATAGAAATGTAGAGAGTAACTCCATAGTAATCGCACTCTGTTACATGAAATCTAAGAACACAAATGACAAAAAAAAGAAGTTATATATACACAGCAGTGTGAACATTGGACAGCCGATACAGAAATCCCTTTTTGACTTAGTTCAGTTATTTAATCACAGAATCTTCTCTCTCTCCATAGGAAGATCAAGCAGCTGTTACACAGTTTCACCTACATAACTTCTTTAATCGAAATCAGCAGGCAGCACTGTATGTGCATTTGTACGCCAGGTGAAGCTTCCTGCTTTTATAGATGAATGGGATGGATATTAAACAGCATGTTATCACTGTGCAGCAGGTGTGCTAAACACCGCAAAATATCAGGCACTGGTTTTCAGTGTGACGTATTTCGGTCAGTTTCTCTCTGCGGCACTTCATGTGCAGCCACACATTCTTCTCCTTGTGTTCACTTGCCCTCAACCCCCAGTTTGATCAGAGTTTGCTTTAGTGCAATTTCCTCCACAAACCTGGCATCCACATTCTCCTGTTCCTCAAAGGGATTTGTAGCTAAAACACAAGAAACATACAAAGGCACCGTTATATTTACTGCACAGCACCACACCAATCTCCAAATCATACCAAAGATCTCAAAACAAAATACCTTGCTCTTCCATGTCTGAGAGAATAGTGACAAGGTAGGTTAGTGGCAGAAACTCACGTCGGAAGCACAGTTTGTCTCTGTCCAACTGCACTGACGCCTGTGAAGTACACAGTAACCTTAGCTCTGCAGTCTCTTAGCCAGTCACAATTCCAGAGCACATTATGTAACTAAGCTCTCAACAAAGTGTTTGTGCCGATATAGAAATCACACTAAACTTATGAGCAGTAATATCTTTTATATTAAAACCTAGTTCTTTGGACGACTGAACCATGGACTGCTGAAATATGTTTAAATGTGCTGTCATGACCAGACTGATTCAGTGATAACAGGTGGTTTTGGATTAAATGCATTTTCTGACAGAGTATCTCCAGGCTCACCTTGGTCTTGGTGTATTTCTCCAAAAGTCTTCTCACACACTGTCTGGTGATGCAGGCGGAGCTGACTGGATGATCCCATAGCTGACACACTCTCTGGGCCAGGCACTGAAAACAAAATCCAAGACCATGAAAAGGTTGAGAGTTTTTCATGTTTGTATGATAAATTCTCACAACATTATAAATGGTAAAATACAGCAAAGTTATCCTGATATCTCTGACCTTGATTAGCTTTACCTGCAAAGCTCATGACCACACACAACAGTCTCTAGAGTTTACACAGAATTGAGCGAAAAACAAAAAACATCCTGTGAGCGGAGGATGTGCAGGCTGAAACGCCTTGTTGATGAGAGAGAACAGAGGAGAATGACCAAACCGGTCTGAGCTGACAGGAAGTCTATAGAAACCCATATAATCACTCTTTACAACCGTGGTGAGCAGAAAAGCATCTCATGAGCACAGACTCACTGAACCTTGGACAGCTGAAGACTGGAAAAAGACCAAGTGATTTTTTTTCTAATCTTCAGTTGTCCACGTTCAGTGAGTCTGTGCCCATGATAGCCTCAGATTCCTGTCAGCCAATAACAGGAATCTGAGGCTATCATGGGCTCATCCATCTCCATGTTCAATGTCATGTGCATGCCGCCGTGGTTACAAAGTGTGATTATTTGAGTTATTATATCCTTTCTGGCAGCTTGAACCAATCTGGCCATTTTCCTCTGATCTCTCTCATCAACAAGGCGTTTCCACCCGCAGAACTGTCGGTCACTCTATGTTTTTTGTTTTTCGCACCAGTCTGTGTAAACTCTAGACACTGTTGTGTGTGAAATTCCCAGGAGATCAGCAGTTTCTGAAATACTCAAACCAGCCCATCTGGCACCAACAACCACGCCACGGTTAAAGTCACAGACATCACACTTCTTCTTCATTCTGATGTTTGGTGTGAAGCTCTTGACCTGATTTTATGCAGTGTGCTGCTGCTACATGATTGACTGATTGGATAACTGCATGAATGTGCAGTTGTACAGGTGTTCATAATAAAGTGAATGGTGTGTGTGTGTGTGTGTGTGTGTGTGTGTGTGTGTGTATACACACACATACACATACCAGGCACTATCACATGGGCAAACGTGAGATTATACTGAATATTGTCACAGCTATGATTGGGCCGTAGGCTCGAGGCCACAGGTAACCACAGCCGTGCCCATATTCATTATAACCACATGACTGCTAGTACGCTAGTACTTTACACAAACAAATATGGGTAGGTAAACATTACCTCAGGAAGTCTTTTCAGGACACTGAACTTCAGTTCTTCATTGCCATTACTATTATCTAGATCTGCGAAATAGAATGAAAAACAAGGTGAGCTGAACTACAGAGAGGGGTAGGGAACAAAAAATACAGTAAACACAATCTTTTCTTTTGAAATGAATAAAATGATTGCATGCAAGGCATCGTGCTCCTGGACCCTGCACTGCTTTGATGATTATGATGCTGATTTGTGCATAGGTGTATCCTTTCTATAATGGCCTTCTGTGAAACCAAAGCAGAATCCAACTCCTAATTTATAACTATGTAAGTGTATACCTTCAAACACTGTTTGCTTTCTCCCAATGCCAGAAATTTTGGATATCAAGAGGACCTTATGTCATGGCATGCTGGCGGGAGAGTTGAAACAGATTATCTGGAGTCTCACTTCTCAGTGACATCGTATCTGGTGTGTTTACGATGAGTAAGCCTGGTTTTCTTTTCTCTTGAGGAAAACAAAATGCTCAGTTGGTTCACTGACTCAGGGTCTCTGATTAAGGCAGAGATTCCCACATAAAAAACACACAATTCATTTCCAAAACCTCCATATTTATTCATGTCATGTCGGTGTATGTATTCTGTGTGCGTGTGTAGGGTAGTAACCATCACCTGTCATAAGGCGGGACACAAAAGGTTCAGTGAGGTGTAGAAAGCCATGGTCCACATACAGCAAGAACGTGTGGCGAGGTAGACAGCGTACACCCAGCACACTCAAAAGTGTAGAATAACCTAGATATTTTCACACCATATCATACACCGGCATCTATCTATATACATTTAAGACGTAAAGAAGAGTGAAATACGTTGGGAGTGTATTACCGGGTGGGAGGGGAAGACAGAGTCCTTCAGCTGCTTCCAGAATCCGACACATCGTATGAAACATTGTCCACTCCTCCGAGTTGCCTTGCTGTTTACTAGAGCACACAAAACACAATGATAGTTAATCTCAGACTAACCAATATGGGGTGCTGGACCATCTGTCTTATTATCTGTAATATTATGTGTAAGAATAAAAATAAAACAATATGTCTGCTCAATTGCCACAATTACAATGCCTTATATTTTAGGTGAATAGTTAGATAGGTGAATTTTAAAGACATTCGTCTATATGTTTAAACAGGAGTCTGGAAGCTGATTCCTTTTTGTGAATTTATGTGACTGTGACACCCAGTGTTTAAACCAGGAACTGAAAAACTTTCTTAAAAGTTTCTCTATGATTTCGATATTTAAGTTAGTCTTTGTCTCCCTCGCCAATTCTTATCCACTTGCTAGTTGCTATCGGACAACTGCTGCCACCCGGGCTAACGCCTGCTTCCTCAGAGACGTGGGCAGCTCTGTTACCACATACCACAGCTCTGTATTCATAAGCATACATCGTTACATCCTTCCCACTCAGACAGCAGGGCCGATTACACTCTCTTAGGCTCCTGTGTAACATACATGTTAGTTTACAACATCACTTAATGCTCTTTATACATCACCACTCACAGGCAAAGCACAGTGTGACCCAAGTTCAGCTTCAGCCACAGAGTCTCCAACATGTGTCTGAGCAGCTCCAGCTACACACAGAAACACACACTCATTATAAACTGAACATCAGTAGAAAGTCCTGTATACTCATACTCATTTTAGGAACGGGTTTCAGAAGGGTATTTTCATGACTTAGTAATATGTTTTTCACATACACATACATTTTCTAAAAGTCTGGGATTTTTTTTTTACTCAGGATTCTGCACCACTCTTAGCTCCCTATTTAAACGTAAGTAAATGTGTGATATTGAGCATGTTAACTGCTTTGTACAAAAGCTCAGATTTTCCTCGTGTCTGATCTCTTCTACTGAAGCGTGTGATCAGACGACATTCTGATGGATTTGATCTAAAAATGGATCATAAGGTTTTACACAATCTTGTGGAGTCCGTGCCAGCTCGAGTCACAGTATCATTAAAGCAAAAAGGGGACGTGCCAAATACTAAAAAACTCTGAGATTCATTCAATCGTAGATCTTATATGGAATAAAACGCTTGTGTTTCTGGGAAGGAATGGAATTACGGTTGATATAGGAATACATGGGAAATGTTCAGTTGGTCCTGCTTTCACAGATTTGAGCCTTTCTTAGTTCAGATACTACACCTAGTAAAACCCTAGCAACCAGCTGGACTATGATAGCAAACAGTTAACACCCTAGCAACCAACTGTTTCCTTAGCAAACAACTAGCTACAACCACCTAGCTAATAACCACCTGGGATCATACTGAAACCTCCTCGAACCACCACAGCAACCAATTGGCAACCAAAAGGAATATGATAACAACCAGCTGGGACAACATAGTAACCACTTAACAACACCTTAGCAACCAAGTTGTTTAGCACAGCAACCAACCAGTAACACTCTAGCAACCACCTGTGTTAGCTTAGCAACCATCTAGCAATACCCGAGCAACCAACTTAAATATGCTAGCACCAATTTAAGATTTTAACGTAGCCTTTAGCCTTTTAACCTTTACACGCTTTACTGTTAAATGTTTTAAAAATTTTAAAATCAATGACAACAAAACACTGTAAAATAGTTTAAATCTTTTATCGTCTTCTGAGGATAAAGTTGATCCATGAACTTTAACTTTCTAGTTCTCCTTGGTACTTTTTACATACTGTATTCTGCAAATTTCACTACGAAACTATCAAACAGCAAACATTTTGTGTCACCCGGTAGAATGAATTCACATAAAATAAAACAATAAAATGATCTCCTATATTCCTGTTTTCACCCGTCCAAAAAGTCTCCACATATTCAGCACATTTTAGCATGTGCCAGTCACACACAGAACATGCTGGACTTCTCATATCCTCATGCTCTCTCAATGCCCTTCAATAACAGGAAGTCTCCTCGTGAAAGCACATCCTATTCGCTCTGTGTTTCAGCAGAGATATCTGCTTGTTACTTGGAAAAATGTCACGGTGACAGTTTCCTGTTCTGTGTGTGATCAAGTGTCCATGTATTTCCCGAAAACTATTACATTTATAATCTAGAAACTACAGTTAGCAGTTAATGCCAGTGTGAAAAGACTTCCTGTCTCTGAGCTACACATTCTCTAATAAATCCTTTTTCTAATGGGAAATAATTTACCCTCTTTATATTAAGTGCATATGGATAGGAACAGTTCGCAATATTGTATCATTATACGCATTATTATTAAATTAAATTAATAATCCTGATCAACTCATTAATTTGTAGATCATTTGTAGACTTATTTGTGATCTGAGCATCACACATATTATATACAGTATAAACACTAGTCTTTACAAATGTATTACTGACATGAAAGGAAAATAACAAACAAACCAAACAACTTGTCTGCTCAAATAAGAACACAAAATACTCAATATATGAAAAGAAGAAAACTAAGATCAACATTATGTTAGTTTTGGTAACTGGGATTTTGGAGAGAATGTAGAGGTAATTAGTTTAAGGGCATTCGTGGCCTAATAGTCAGAGAGTCGGACCTGTAACCCGAAGGTGAACCTGAAGGTTGTGGGTTCGAGTCTCGGGTCCGGCAGGGATTGTAGGTGGGGGGAGTAAATGACAGCGCTCTCTGCCACCCTCAATACCACGACTGAGGTGAGACCCTTGAGCAAGGCACCGAACCCCCAACTGCTCCCCGGTGTGTGTTCACGGGTGTGTGTGTGCGCAATTGGATGGGTTAAATGCAGAGCACAAATTCCGAGTATGGGTCACCACACGTCACGTCACGTCACTTCACTTCACTAGTTTTTTCCCAAATGTGCACCAAGAAACTCGATGCCAACAGCGTGGATGGAGACGCCGCTGCCACCAACAAGTCTAGTCCGACTTATTACTCATTCATAGTCCTCAAATACCCTTACAATATACTCCAAACATGAACGAAGCTATTGAAGAAAACTATTTCAGACATTTGACCTTGCTGTGACCTTGACCCTGTTTGGCTCAATTCCAAAATCGAATCATGCAACCACTCGTTCTTGAGATAGCTTGAGAATCTCAAACAGACGCACCGATGGACAACTACAGTGAAAACTTAATAACAGTGAGGCAATCTGCCATGAGCGCTACTTAACAATTAGATGTTCCTCCATTCTTTTAATCAAAATCCTGCCCTCCATATTTACTCAACGTCTTGCTGTTATAGAAAATTAATCAACACCTTCTAACCTTCGTTATCAGGATGAAGAATTCAGTATTACAAATGCTCACACTAAGTACTAGAGGTCAGTTATGTCAACAAACTGAATGTGTTCAAATAAGTACTTTTTTTTAAAATTATTATTATCGAGACATTTTCTCTTTGTCACCAGCGTGTGGACTTGGAGGAGGACCACAGGTTTTTAGGTTAGGGGCAGCTGCCTATGAGCAGTGTGTCTGTCAAATTTCCGAAATGAAACCGACACCACTGTCATCAAGTAAAGTAGTCTCCCTATTTTCTGTGAATAAATGAATCCATAGTATATTCATCTCCTCCTTAATCCAGCTGTGCTGCTCTGCCAATGTTGTGTGCAAACCGCTGTGCTATGTCTAGTTTAAGCTGCTGTATTCCAAGCATTTTGTTTTATCACTTGTGTTATACAATGAACACTTAGCTATAAATCGCTAGCTTCAAGGAGGTTCCTGGGAGACATGAAGGCACACACCAGCTTGGCCATGTAGTTCACCACCAGCATTTCAGTCTTTTTCTTCCCCAGCTGTGGCAGGTGTTTGTTCAGGTGTTCCCGGAGCTTATCCACCACCTGACCAAGAGAAACCCGATCATAATGATTAAGAAACGTGGCATTTAAATGTCTCCTCCCCTGTAACATGAGTATAATGGAAATATAGCAGTTTATATAGATTATTATGAACAATGCTCAGTCACCAAATTGCATGACAGAACAGCATAGTAAAGAAGAACCTTCAGTATGATGTGTGATTATAAAAAGAAAATACTTTCCCTTAACAATTAAGTGAAGAAAAATGATTTGTGGCATTTTACGCAATGCCTTCAGACTAGACAATGCACTGAGAGAGCAGTTGTGACCAGCCCTCTTTCGTGGCATCTACCTTCCTCCACAGAAACCTAACACAGCTGCCAAAGACGTCCAAAATCAATGATTATCAGCGATCAGGTGTCCATAGTCGGAATTAAACAGAAGGTCATGGAAAGTTTTGGGAAACCTGTATCGTAAAGAGCTGTAACTTACCACGCCTATGAGCGCCCTCTGCGGCTGGTCCACCTCCTGAAAGAGAGGAACCACTCTCTTATCTGCAGACCACAGAGACAGTCAGAGTTCACTGGTAGTTCAGCCCTCATTTCTTTTTGCATTTTCATTAGCCATATGTTCAGAAGTTGATTTTACTCATAATAACACGGGAGTGAATAAATGCAAATACAGGGGAATTTGAGGACTTTGCTAACTCCCCCAATTCCTCTACTCCCAGTGCACTCTGTGTTTATTACATACTTTATTCATTACACAGAAAAATGAAAACTGCTCCCAGAGGACCCAAACTATTTGGCCCTGAAACGTTAGGACAAAGTTAAGAACATTTCTGTCAAAAATATTTTGTGGGGGTGTGTGTGTGGGTGTGGGTGTGTGTGTCCTGCCATTATTCCTACATGTCAAGAACAAAATCACAAGCAATACACCTCTTTTACTGCAGTTTCACTTACCCAAATGCCACGTATCTACCATAGACAGAACTCTAGGGAACAAGTGAAGAATAGAGACTTTAGAAGGACGACAGTATTTAGTGTAGATTGGGAGAGGTTTAATAAAGGCAGTCAATTCCATCAAAAAGAATAATTTTGTTGTGCATTTACAGAGAGACATGTTCTCCAGTGGTTTAGGGCATGTGTAGTCGGTTACAGGGCTATCTCTGTATTGAATATAAACACACACACACACACACACGCACAGCACTCCACTTACTTTTTAGCGTTTTCCTCAAGTTGTTGCAGGAAGGTAGAGGATTTCTTTTTCTCTGAATTCTGTAACCATATTATGGGTCATTATTACTCACAGAAAACATGGTCACAATTTTAGAAGTAAAAGTAGCGTTCATACAGAACTCAGCCTAGAAATACCAATATCCTGTAGACCCAATTTTACATGAGAATCCCCGACATATAACAACACTTTACCTCTACAGATATTTATGAGAATTTATATGTACAATACCAGCCCTAGGGGAAAAGGAAGTAAGGGCAGAATGAGTGTTTTCTCCCCTCACCAGTGCTGCTTGAAGTTTGGTCCAGTCACTCTTGATCTGGGAGAACCGGTATCGAGGGTTAGGCACGGTCTCAAAATATTTTGCCCTTTCAATAATCCACTGCAGCTCATTCCAGTAGCCCTGCAGACTCCTGGCCTTTTACACACAAAGCAAAACAATGTTACGTCTGACACAAGCTGAGTAAATCAACACTACAGTGACAAAACAGGCATGAAATATGTATCAGTATTAATACATCACACTATTAACACAAGATTATTATTGTTAGATTCAACAGGAAGGTATCAACAAGAGTCATAGATGTGTAGTCACAGATTTGAGCTACATGGAATTTCCAGAAATAATTGTTGTTCCAGAAATATTTGTGCATCTATATCATAGTAAAGCAAAATCAAATTGAGTTGTAGCAGAATCAACTTAATTTCATCATCATACATCATATTTAATAATAATAATAATAATAATAATAATAATAATAATTTAATAACCACTTTATTCAATTACATAGTCAGTTCCTTATAAAAAAATTATAAACATAAAAAATATGATTTATTTGATGATTTGATAATCATGATTTCAAAGGAAAATGCAAAAATGCTTCTTTGTATTTCTTCTCTGATTATTAATGCTTAATTTCTGCAGGTGTCAGCTCACATCCCACAGTCGTGTAAAAGCCGGAGAGAAAGAAACAGAATTGTGCATTACCTTCCCTTTAATTATTGGCTGAGCGAGCAGCTCAGGTGTGCACTTCACACCAGGGATAGCAGTCAGTGCTACGGGAAGTTCCTGCAGCAGAAAACAGTTAATTCTGTAACATCTGTAGTGTAACCAACTTTATAGACATTTTATAGAGCTGACACAGTCTGAGCACTCTACTCAGTGTACAGCATGTCCGCTGCAAGGCAACACTTTCAGTTCTGCTTTCATTCGAAAATGACTTCCAACAATAATTTCACTTCCCCACCCTACTGCTACTTGCTTCTTGTTTCAGGAGCAAAAAAACCCCACTTGTGAGTTTGATGATGCTTCCTGTAGTATAGGGGTACACAACTCGTGAATCAAATTTCATATACTGTGACCTGACAACATCCCTGCTTACCTACTTTGCTATGAAATTACATGTGGATGATACAGTTGTTGTGTTTGTAGCGTGTGATATATGAATATTCTGTTTTGGAAGTGCTTTGTCAAAGGGCTATGTGTAAATTACCTTCTTCTCAAACACAGATGAATATGGAAGCACTTTATTCAGACTGAGAGACTGCAGACAGCACATCCTGTATAAAGAGCCTAAGTTGAAAGGAGGTTGGTTAGCATCTCTTATGGTTACACACACATATACACACACATGGTTATACACATACACACACACACACACGCACACACACAGAGCACCCATTCCTGCTTACCCAGAATAAACTCCTGAATCAGATCAAGAGCATTAAAGCTCATCATGTTCTCGCTAATCCAGTAGATGATCTGGAAAGGGAATGCAATGCGATTTAAAATTCTCATCATGATTTTGTTCCCATTTTCACCACACACAAACACAGACACATCTGTATGCCAACCAACCCCAGTCTGATATCTTTAAACTGGCACATGAAGGTGTATGTACCCCAAAGTGTGGACAGATTGCACCGTTCAAGATCCTGAAGCCTGTGGCCAGAAACGTGTACAAGAGATGCACGGTGGGTCTTTTGTATATCTGGGTTGCCAATAATATAATGCAAAATTTACAGTAAACAACTGTGAAACATAGTCACAATAACGAACTGTAATATCTTCCATAGTATAAAATAACACATTACCCAGTACATTTACTCATTTGGTAGACAGAGGATACAACTGAGGACCCAATCAAGGCAGTTTGAACACGCAAACTTCTTATCTGTGACTCGTAACCTTAACCACTGAGCCAGCACAACTAGCTCAACAAGCATCTTTTAGTGGATTATATCCAGTGGTAGAAGTGGTTGAATAAGTGCCAGCTAGTTGCGGTGCTGTTGTGGTGTAGCCGTGGTGGCTCAGTGGTTAAGGCTTTGCGTCACAGATCAGAATGTTGTGTGTTCATATCCCAGCACACAAAGCTGTCATGGTATCCTTCAGCTCCTGCATCAGCCGAATGAGCAAGTGTCCTGGATTATGTGTTATTTTATACAACATTAAGATGTTACTATAAATATTTATAGCCGTTTACTGTGAATTTTACAGTACTGCAGTAAATTACTGCAAAATTTACAGCTAATTTTTTATTTATTTTTTTACAGTGTTTAAACTTTGTGAATTTGTCTCACACAAAGCTCTCATTTACTGTGCCAAGTATTCCACACAAAACCAAACTGGCTCACTTCAGTTATACTAAATTTACAATCTGAGAAGCATTCAGAGCTTCTTTCCCTCTGTCTCACCTTCTTTTCTAGGTCCTGGTCAGGTCCAAGGTGGACCAGCACACAGTGCAGCGCGGCAAGACGCTGTGCCTCGGGCCGATTAGGGCTAAGCAGCTGAAGCAGGAAATCGTGGCTGAGGTTGACGGTATATATCCTGCCCGTCCACCCATCCAGCAGCTTGTGACCGGAAATGCTCACTAAAACACTGTTGACTCCCAATGCATCCACACGGGCATCATCACCTGCAGGCCAAGGAGCACAATGTAGGGAAAGAACCACCACACCTTTACTGACAAACACACACTAAACAGGTACATTCACTACAAGAATAACCACTGCATTGTAACTGTTTGCTAATGTAGCCTGTAATGGAACAAAATATCATGAGCTGTCCAATAGATTTGCCCCGAGACGATAGTAGACTCTATTCAATTCCAAGTGAATCTAGCTAGGCCTTAAGGAGCACCAGTGAATGTGGACAGCTGTATGCTAGGTTCTGGTGTAATCATAAAGACTCATCCCAGGACTTTTATTTTCAATATACTCATAGCAAACATCCTTTCTACATATTGTACTGTTTGCATTTACTCTTCAACAACAGTAAACTGTAATAATTTATAATCCCACTATCCAGTGTCACCCAAAGCACATTGTCTCCCTTTTGAGTCTGGCTCCTCTTGAGGTTTCCTCCAAATGAACTCTCAGGGTGATTTTCCTTGCCACTGGCCTGCTCATTACGGAGCTGACTCTACATGCAGATTTCTGTAAAGCTGCTTTGTGGCAATGTCTATTGCTTAAAGCGCTACACAAATAAATAAAATTGACCTTAAATTGCACAGTTCAATGACGTAGGCACTTGCTCCATTTTGTTAACACAGTGAGCTCTTATTTTCCCACTGTAATAAAATTCATCACTGTCACTTTCTTATTGAGTGATCAGTGTAAGGTGCACATGTCAGTGGTGACACATGTCATCTGAGCTACTCACCTGACAGAAAGAGACTGTGACAGAGCAGGTCCTGCTGCCTGCAGTTGATCAGATGGAGGAAGTGGCCAGCTAGATAAACTACAACATAATGACCTGTGGGAGAGTTTCAGATATTATATGTTATGAGAACTCTTAGAAGAATGAGAATGTTCAGAACAATCTCACTGCGCATCATACACTGTGAAACAAATGCAGGTTTTTAATGTTCCTCTATGAATGAGCATCAGTTTCCTGCACTGACCCAAACAGAAGAAGAGTGGCTGGAGGTTTGGCATGCTGCCTGGCAGTACGGTTTGCTCAAGTGCTACAGTGAAAGTTTTACTGAAGCCTGCATAAAAAAAAGCACACAGAAAAAATTTATCACATTAACAAATGTGAGTGTGCAGTATTTAGAAATAACACGGCAGTCCTCGTACCTCTGTGCACAAATGCAATAGTGTATGTGTAATCATCAACGCCATGCTGAGGATGGCTGTAGCACACACACATGATCCCTGTTGGGGGGACAAAAGACAAAGAGGTTCATATAAGTTTCTGGAAAGTGCTATTTGCTCTGCATGAGTTCAAATAAAAGATAAAAAAGACAAATTCCTGCTACATCATATCCACAGTTGCAAATGAATTCATCATTAATATACAAACGTGCTTTTAATGGAATTCAAAAACTGCTCCCTAGGATTAACACATTTACTGTAGTTTAGCATTCTGATTATTATGTTTTGATTCATGAAGACAGTTCTCCATTAAATATATGATCAAATATCCAGTGCAGTTGCCATATTCGTGCATTACCTGGACTTTGATTGCCAACATGAATACGACTTAAATTCTATCCCAAGTCAAGTGAGTGAAGAATATAAAACAACAATAATCACTGACCTTGTTAAATAATGTGTAACTACAGCATTCAATACCATTTCTAAATTCTTAAGGTCAACCAAAGTTCATCAAATGACTTGCCAGTTTTGTCTGTAAATACCGTCAGCTTCATTCCCTCGTGTTCCCGCTCTTGGTACTGATCGTGTCCAAAATTAATAAACCTATACAAAACAAAACATGCAAATGTGTTTAACAATATTTACTATTAAGCTATACCACTAAAAATAACTAACTCACCTCACAGAGGTGAAAGGATTACTGGGTAACTCCAAGGGAAGTTCAAACTGTCACACATAAAAAGCAACAGACTTCAAAATCGCTCTTTTATCATATGTCATTAAACATGATGCAACACTAAAGAACTGACAATGACCAATGTATTTACCAGGGTCTCAAAATTGTGATCAGGGAAAAACTGCACACACTTGAGCACATATTTCTCCTAAAATAGAAAAAAAAAAAAACATTCACAAAGTCAGTGTAGAAACTCATTTGGGTCTCATTTATCAAAATAACCAAAATGAACTTTTAAAAAATCCTGCAATATTTACAAAAGATTTGGAAATGCTGGTTTTCTTCATACTCCCACAAAACACCCACAAAACTCCATAAAAGGCAAAGATCAAACAGCTGAAATGAAGAATGTCTGGCAAAAATAGACTTTCTCAGCGGTAGTGTGAAAGTTATTCTGACTCATCTATGTGAATATAAATATATTATTTATCAGTATACCAGTACCTGAAAGGCCAGAAACTGGAGCCAAGCATGGAAAAGGTTAATTAGAATGAAGTGAGGTGAAAAGAAAATGGTTTGACATAAAAATGAAGAAAAACTATATACAGTATATCAACTGGTACCAGATGATCATGGCCACCAGGTTCATCACACAGAGAACCTGCTACACAATCTGTTTAAACTTGACAGCAAAATCTGTACATAGAAGTGCAGTCACTCTTCACAATTTCTATGATTGTCCCTAAAATTAGGGAATCTTCATGAATACCATATTCTGTGTAAATGCTCCTACAAATGATTTACAAATCAATCTGTTCATATCCAAAGTCAAAGTCAAAGTCACTTTATTGTCAATTCTACTATATGTACAGGACGCACAGAGGATTGAAATTTCGTTTCCCTCAGACCCACGGTGTGAGACACCAACATAACAAGACAAGATAATAAGAAAAATAATAATAGAACAAAGTACAATAAAATACTATATGTACACTATAGACATTCACGGCACATGTGAGTGTGTAGATATTTACATTTTAGTGCAAACAAAAGAGAGCAGCGGTCCACTTGATAAATTGTCCCATTGTCTACTATGCTTCAAAAATCCAGCACCAAGTGAGCTCTTTATCTGCTTATTTCTCATTTCTGTATGACGAACTGCCACAGACTAAGACTATGGCTAAAAAGGAAGAAATAAGGGGAATTCTCACCCTGCTCGTGAGGAAGAAGAGTCTCTGGGTGTCCGAGTCCCACTGAACCCAGCAGAACTCATCTGTCACTCTGTCTTTCACCAGATGCTCTGTGTTCTGCATGACCTTGTTACAACATAAACATTCTCAGCTTCTCAATAATCATAACGTGAAAGATGAATAAAATCCTCTCTCCACTGGATTTTTGTAAATAAAATTTCACGTTCTCTATCAGCAAAAAATGAGTGTGCAATGCATTAAACACTGGCTGTGTATTATACTCTGGGAGGTGAAAACAAAATCAGAATGTTAAGAAGGAAATCTGAGTATCCTTTTGGCGTCACACTACGGAGCAAACTTCAGAAGCACTGCTTGCGCAGCTGATGAAGAGCTTCTGTCTGAAATGGGTTTTTTTTAAACTAATAGTAGGGGAGAGCTGGTACAAGTTTATCATTTTTTTGTTTTGAGTTTATTTAACAACGATTTAAATTACAGACTTCATACTTTCCATCTAGCATCGTGCATATGTTTTTACATCATGTATAAGTTTAAACACATTGTCAGTGTGTACTATACATTTTCACTGAAACCTAAAGGAGTCCAGTGTTGAAAATGTACCGGCGGAGAGGAACAATTCACAAACATCGCATTTGTCAATTCTAACACCACTTTAAAAAAGCTGAAAACTTACACACACTTCAGGAAAAATCAATGTTAAACCATCAGGCATTCATTGCTCCATGTGATATATCTTTGAGGGTAGCTTGGAAAATATAGTAACTACAAAAGCTCATCGAATGTCCATTATGTCCCAGAGCGTCCTCGTGTCTGTGTTACCTTCTGGCTCTCCCTTTTCGTTATGTCTTCATAGCTAGTATTACCAGAGACCCTGCACTCTGCACACAATGTACATTTTCTGAAAGCACTACAGAATGAAAGCATACCTAATACTCTGTGTTCCCTCTCTCTCTGTCTCTCTTTCTCTCTTAAGCTGTACATTACCCCTGCTGCCTGATGCCTGCCTTCCAGTACTGCTTGATCCATCATGATGCTGTACTTCTGCTTGGAGCCTCCTTGACCTGAGAATCACTTGCTGCTACTGAGGATGGCCTCATCTGCATAGCCTCTAATGACTGCACTTGCTAAAAACTATGCTCAAGTCTCAGTCATTATACAATTGATAACTTCACCTGGATAATAAAGATAATGTCTTTATGTGCCCTGCTTCAACTGCAATTCATTCTTGCATGGGTGGAAATTAGTCAGTGCATCTTTTCTCTTTCAGTGCTTGCCATTTGTTTTCACTAAATGCACACATGCAACTACCGCTTTTTTTTATCTTGTATGTTAAAGTACACCACTTCAATTTGTCCATTTAACCAGCAGTAATGTGTTACAAATGTGTTATGCTACAACTGTCTCGACTCTCCCCTACTACACTCCAATTTTATAATACAAACTATTAAATAAATGCAATCCATTTTAAATTTACATTTACAACACAATGAAGTGTCTGAATACTTTCCAAACCCATTGTATACTGATACTGTGATCATGTTAAGCTACACTATATGGCCAAAAGTTTGTGGACACCTGACCATCACACCCATATGTGGTTCTTCCCCAAACTGTTGCC
>JAKKZJ010000009.1:23630363-23648769 GCA_033441845.1 Pangasius mekongensis | reverse complement strand
TAATTTCATTATTTTTGAAGGCATCTTTGCTCTACAGCATTTCTTTGCATGTGCCTAAGACTTTTGCACAGTACTGTGTATGTCTCTGTGTGTGTGTGTGTGTGTGTGTGTGTGTGTGTGTGTGTGTTTATATCAGTCATAATATGCTAGTGGTTCACAGCTGAAAAAAGTTTGAGAACTACTTGTGTGTTACATCAGTTCCACCAAATTCATGGTGCTAGTGTACCTGGCTAATGAAGTGATTCTGATGTACAAGGGTTATTAATGGTTCATTGAGTATAAATATAACTCTCTAAATGATCAAGTGAGAGTATATGGACAGAACTGCAAATAATATCTTGCAAGATCCAAAAGATGGTAACTGTTCCATTGTGGCTTTTTAGTGGTACACCTGATGAGGCATTGGAGAAGCTCACTATAACAGACGCAGCAGCGCCCTCAGAGTCCCAGACACCCACACCTGATTCAGAAAACACCACTGTGACAGACAAGAGGTATGAGTTATGTGTACATCGTTTACCACGTGTGTGTATTAAGTGGTCGAGGAGTATAGGTATAAAGACATGGTCGATTGTGTCAACACAGACAGTCTGGAAAATGTAAAAAATAAATAAATAAAAATAAATAAAATACAGAAAAGGTATTAAAAATATCTGGACTGTTTTGATACGGAAGGGGCAAGAATTGTCTTAGAAATATTCTGTTAGATATTGTAGTTTGTGTATGTGCATTCCCCATTAAAGGTATTGGAATTACAGGGCCAATTCTTCTGTTTTTGCTATACACTGAAGACATTTGGTATTGAGATCAAGATAAATGAGTCCACAGATCAGAATTTCAGCTTTATTTAAATATTTAAATCTAGATGTGTGAAATAACTTAGAACATGGCACCTTTGGTGTCAGTCCACCAGTGTCAGGTGTAACTGTACTTAAATTAACAAAAACAAATAAATAAAAATAAAGTAAGGGATTACCCTTCATTTTTAAGTAATTTAATTACAGTTACTAACTTTATCATCTAAAGATAAAATTTGTTTTCTAATTTAATTTGGCCTCTTTAAATGCGCTAGCTGTGCGTGGGTTCGTTACAGGTGGCTGTGAAGTCGCTTAAGTTCAAGGATGTCAGCAGAAACTGTTTTGCTAAATGGAAATATTCCCATTACATTAGACAAGAACATCACAGTAAAATATAAGCTATGTCCTGGGGGAAAAAAACACCATCGCAGGCAAAACTTGATTTTATATCGGCAGTACAGAAAATGTCTGAAGGTGAGCACAGAAAACTGATTGCAGGGTACATAGGGGAAGAGCTGCTCCTGCTGCGCACTGTGCTCTTTGCTGAAAAGTTGAATGTTTACAGCTTGTTACAGGTAATGTTTATTAAGTTAATCTTATTTTTTTTGTTATTCAGATTACTTCTTTCAGAGTCATTCTCTTTGTTAACTAAAGAGGGTTACTTTTGTCAAATGATTACACATGCTCTTAAGCAGTTGTGTTGAAATACAGTAACTACAGTTTTATTATGGCTTACTGGGTCAGGAGTTGTTTTTGGTTTTATTAGCTCTTATTGTTAAGCCAGTTTATATCATTTGTTTTCATTTTTGTATTAAAAAGGTTTAATAAGGCTATGGTTAATAGGCTAAACAATTCCTTGTTTGACTCAAGTTTAAAGAATTAAAAGAAGAGTTTCATCTCCATGTAATCATGGTTGATACGGATTTTAAGACGTAATTAGTAATAGATAATGCATTTACTTTTCAGACAGAGTAATTAGTCAGTAATTTAAATATAATGTTGATCATGTAATTAGTAATGAATTAATTTTTTTGAAGTAACTTAGACAACACAATTTTTAGGTGAGCAAAAGTATAGGAACAGACTTAAAGTAAATAACACTTAATGTTTGGTTGCGTAGCCCTTGTTTGCAGTAAATGCATCAAGCCGGTGACCCACTGACATCACCAAACTGTTGCATTCTTCTTTTGTGATGCTTTTCCAGGCTTGTAGCGCAGCTTCTTTCAGTTGTTGTTAGTTTTGGGGGGTTTCTCCCTTCAGCCTCCTCTTCAGGAGGTGAAATGCTGCTCCATTGGATTAGGGTCTTGCATCATGATAGCCTCAGATTCTTGTTCTTGGCTGACAGGAGAGGAACATGATGTGGTGCTCACTGGATGTTTTTTCTTTATTGCACCTCTCTGAGAAACGTCTAGAGACTGTTGTGTATGAAAATTCCAGGATATCAGCAGTTATAGAAATACTCAAACCAGCACATCTGCCACCAACAATCATGCCATGGTCAAAATCACCGAGATCACATTTTGTTCCCCATTCTGATGGTTGATTAGATAATTGCATAAATGTAGGTGTGTAGGTGTAAATGTGTAGGTGCACAATTCTTCCTAATAAAGCGCTTATAGTTCTGTCTGTGTGTATCTGACGTTAGTCAACCCAACAACTCTGAGTTGTCTATTTCAAACACTGTTCATGGGCTACACACTTTCCCTATCTAACATGCGTCCTGTCCACTGAGAAGATTAGGCAGCACTAATTGTATCTGGGGGAATCTTCACTTGAAGTTTGACATCCCCTAACCCCCCCCCCCCCCACCCCCAGCCTAAATGCCCTTGGTTCCTCTCAAAGCTCTCCCCTCAGACTCACTCATACTTTCCCTATTTAGGTGGTAGCACTACTTTACATGAGAAGCATGTACCTACGCGTTTTGTCCTTCACACAATACCGCTGCATCTGTCACCAAAAGGACATGGAAAGGACCCTTCCATTTAGTTTCTAGCAGAGCAGCTGTGTGGTTTCTCATCATTACCCACTGTCCAGGTACAATGGCGTGCCCCAGGTTGTGGGTTCTTGCCATGTCTCCCAGACACACTGCTGAACAGAGCTTACAGAGTCACTGAGTTCTTGGCAACAGTCTGAGAAAATTATCTCTGCTATTCCCCATCTGGGAAAGAAGTCTCTGACTAGTACTTTAGTGGTGTGCAGTGGTGTTCACGTTTAGGTTGGGTATGCTTCAGCCCAATGTGAGAACTCGACCACTATTGACACATCCTGCTTTCCCGCGATGTAGTCCACCTAGAAATGATTGAATGGTCCTGCCATGTGCCAGTGTGTGGGCAGCAGGAGTTTGTGCTCCAGCAGTTTTTTTTTTTTTTTTAACTTGATACAACAAACGATATGTCACCACATCAAATGCATGAGCACAGAACTTAGAATTCCACCATGTTAAAAAAAATTGATGGAACATGTTCTGGACACCCATGTGTCCTAGACTGTGGATTTGTTGGGCCAAATATGGCAACAATAACTCAGATGCCATGTACCTCCCCTTTAGTCCAGACACCAGCAGAATTCAGACATGCATCCTGGTCCATCCAGGACCAGACCTCTAGTACAGGAGCATCAGAGTACATCTGTAGCAGTGAGGAGCATACCTGCTGGATGTCAGAACTATCATGAGAGGTTTTAATGGCTGCAACCAACACATCAGAGAAGTAGCAGGCCGTCTTGGCAGCAGCATCAGCCATAGCATTACATCAAGCTTCATCTGTGTTTGGGAGACAGTGTGCCCTGGTCTTTACCAAAGCTAGTCAGGCTGAAAGTACACACGCTTACAGCAAATGAAACAAAGGAGGCGTGTTTAATCGGTGTACCAGCAGCAGTTAGAAAAGCATGCTGATGCCAAATGTGCCCAAAATTATGAACACCACCAAAATGCATCACGAATCCACATAGATGGTAGCAGTGAGACCTGATGCTAGAACATAGGCTTTAGTCAGGCCACAAGTTCAGTGACCTGGGCTGAGAGAGAAACAACCCTGAGCCAACACCACATGGGATGAACAGATAGGACGTTTGCGTCCATTCAAAATCTGTGCTGTGCCATCTGTAAACAAAATCATGTCTGGATATTCCAGAGGAGACTCAGAAATGCCCAAAGGCAGTGTGTGAGAACACCGCACAGTCATGATCACATTGGGTATGCTCATCTTGGGTATCAGACATTCCAGTCATCATTAACGATGAGGGATTGGTGATTTTAGCCTGTTGACTGCTAATGTTAGGAGTTGCGAGAGCCAGCCAGTTGTTCCATCTCTGGGTAGTGATAGCGATCACACGAGCTGAAGACAAATGACAGAGAAATGACAGGAGTACAGGTGGAGGGAGGAGGAAGTCATCAGTGCCTACCCAGAGATGACAAACCTGTTGTAAATCTTTCAGAAGTCAGAATCAGGAACCAGGAGACCATCCAAGAGCCAGATTGTAGAAGTATAGGAAATGTATTACATGCATGCAAAAAGTGAAATAACCAAGAAAGAGTGATAGGTACTAATGCTCTGATCATTGATAGTTTCCATGATTCAAGAGTACGGTTGGTATCTGGTCTGGTTCTGTCTGGTCTGATGTGTCTCCACAAAACACAGTTTAAATACAAACATTTACAAATCCATAATAAGGTAGACCAAACAAGGTAAGAGGGCGCCCTCAGTAGCACATCTTCACACAACAGGGTCCTAATACTTGTTCTCAGGATGTTTACGTGTCAAAGTTACAATATGCAATTCATCATGATCATATTGATTTAAGAAAGCTAAAATGAACATATTCAAATAAACTAGAAAAACATCCCAGATTGACTTCCACTTTTTTCCCTTTTTTTGGGTCGTTTTCTTGTCCCAATTAGACCAAATTTCTAAATTCTGTCTGCCAATTTGTAAATCATCAATAAAGATTAGTGAGTCTGATCCAGAAGTAGCCATGCAAGCCCAAGCCATGACACTACCTCCACCGTGCTTGACCCATGAGCTCGTATGTTTTGGATTATGAGCACATCATTTCTTTCTCCACTCTTTGGCCAGGGATGTCACTGACTGTTGTTGACAGCTCTCACAATGTTTCTGTCATCAACTGCTGTTGTTTTCCTTGGCCGAGCAGTGGTTTCTTTCTTTTTCAGGCCATAACAAATTCTTGTATTGGCTATGCCCAATGCTTGTACAATGGCTCTGATCGATTTTTTCCTCTTTCCTCAGCTTCAAAATGGCTTGTTTTTCTCCCATAGGCAGCTCTCTGGTCTTCCTGTTGGTTTGTTCTTTTTAACAACAAATGCAGCCTTCACAGGTGAAATCCAGGGCTCAAAGCAAGAGTAGACATTCAGAGCTATTTACTGTTTAAACAATCAATCTAACAGGACACACCTTGGCAACAAACAACACCTGTCAGTCACATGTTCCAATATTTTTTCAAAATCACTTCAAAATGGGTTCACATAAAACATGTCATGTTCTAAGTTGTTTAACATCTAGATGTACATATCAGGAAATGAAAGCTGAAATTCTGGTCTTTCATCACATGTTCATCTTTTGATCTCAAACCCAGATGTCTTCGGTGTATAGCAAAAAAGAAAAGAATTAGTCTTGCAGTTCCAATACATTTGGAGGGGACTGTATATTGATTTTCAGTAACCCGTCACTGAAAGGAGACAAATCATCCCAGCAAAATGCCTCCCAAAGAATAACAGAGCCATCACATTTTCTCACTGTAGGGGTCAATCTTAGTCTTTCTTCTTCTTAGCTTCTTCTCTTAGTGTGTGCCACACATGCACCTCCCATGTGTCAAGAATATGATGCAGGATTACTCATTTGATCATATGATCATTTCCACATCATTGCAGACCACTGACTACACTCAAATGTGCACTTGTTTTTCTAAGAAGGGGGTTTGTACTACAATCTCTCTCCTGCTCTGTGTAGTTATTGACAGACTGTTCTTCCAGATAATCTGATCACGTTTTGAATTGACATTCTCACTAGTCAGCTGAGTAGTCTTCATGATTTTAGCTCTGGACATCTATGCCCCAATAATGAACCCTCTTTCAAAGACACTTAGAGCTTTCCCTCTTGCAAACTTGCCAACTCTACTCACTATTTTACCCATGCGACAGAGCATGTTAGGTTTGTTAACCACTTACTTGAATCACGCAGTACACCTGCCTTGAGAAATCTGCACTTGTGTCTCTACACTCATTTATCCAGGTTTTCTTTTAACTTGTCAACCATCTTTATGTGTGTGCTTAAAGAAATTCACCCAGGACTTTTACCTCAAGTCTTAATAAAATGACTTAGTCAGTGTTATGTGCATGTGCCATAGGTCAAAACATCCAATATACCTTATTCTGTTTGGTATGAGGGTCGTACTTGCAGATTCTGGTGTTCCCTGTGGCTCCCTGTGAAAATCAATTAAAACTCTATTCGTAGCATCATCACACATCCTTGGTGTCTGAGATTGTTTCACTTACAGTCATGGGAAAAAGAAAGTACACCCTCCTTCAATTCTATGTTTTTATTTATCAGGGCCTAAATAACAATTGTGTGGTCCTCACCAACTTCTATAAACAAACAAATAATCTCATGTGACAGCAAAAAACACAACACATTTTAATATGTAGTCATTTTTTTCCCCAAAAGGTAAACTAACATTCAGAAACCAGGTAGGAAAAATCGCCATGACCTCGACATCAGCCATGACCTCACTCTACAGTGAGAAAGATTGTTTACAAATGGAGAGCCTTTAAGACAGCTAGCAATCTTCTCTTGAACTTGAACTTCTCAGGAGTGGGCGTCCCAGCAAATTCAGTCCAATGTCAGACCGTTTAATGCTCAGAGATATAAAGAAAAACCCAAGAGCTGCATCATGTGACCTACAGACATCTGTAAGCACATTAAATGTTAATGTTCATGACAGCACAGTCAGAAAAAGTCTGAACACGTATAGCTTTCATGGCTAGGAAAAAGCCCCTTCTCTCTAAAAAGAACATGGCAGCAAGACATAGGTTTGCAAAATTGCATCTGAACAAACCATATAAGTTCTGGAACAATATCCTTTGGACTGATGAGACCAAGGTGGAGATGTTTGACCATCATGTACAGCACCATGTTTGGCAAAAACTAAACACAGCGTATCACCTCACGCCAATTATGAAGCATGGTGGTGGAGGGCTGATGATTTGGGTTTGTTTTGCAGCCACAGGACCTGGGAAACTTGCAGTCATTGAGACAACAATGAAATCCACTTTACTCCCTTTATCCCTTTAATCCACTTTATTGTTATTTAGGCCCTTATAAATAAAAACATAGAACTGAAGGAGGGTGTACTTTCTTTTCCCCCCATGACTGTAAGTTCTGCTTATTGGTGGAAACACGTGAAATTCAAATGATTTTAAGAAAAAAAAAATGACTCACTTTCCAGTAATACACAACTCCTTCATCCCTCTCAACGTTAAGGATTTGAGTGTCAGCAACCAGCACATTCTCTTTACAGCACAAAACAAGCAAAATGAAAAAACGAATACGTTTTCATATATACTTAATGAATCATTACCCAGGGTGAATTCAGGTAAAATGAGAGAGTAAAACCCAGTAGCATTTATTTTCTTGCCTGACAAGTGCAAGTCTAAACTTTTGTTACTAACAGTTGGAGTGGAACTGCTTGATAGGAATAAGATCACTTAATTCACGTGGCATCATATAAGGGGATGATGTCATCATCAATCAATCAAAGGAAGGTGACCCCAAAAATCTTGAGGAAGGAAAACTGATATGAGTCTTGACTATTTTTTTCATAAGGTTATAACATTGTCATGACTAATATATTTCACATATTTATCATGCTGTGAATGTTAATGGGTCTTTATCCTGTCACTACTGTTCTTAGGCCAACATCTTAACACTGCAGTTAGTGTGACTTACTTGGTGTTGAACTGTGATTTATTGACGTCATGAGTAAGTATGCTACACATAAATAATGTCTTAAACACGTAAATGATGATGAAAGTAAAAGCCTAAACAAAATGAAAATGTGTCCCAAGTTGCCAAATATGACGTTAAAAGTGGTTTTCAGTCGTTCTTGTAAGCCATTCTTCTTCTTTAGAATGTGCTATAAGCATTTGTTTCTTTCACGAGTCAGCACTGAGGACTTCACACGTGTCGTGTTGGGGAAAAAAAGGCAAGAAAGTTTGGACTCTTTGGAAAGTCAGGAACTGTCAGGATGTCAGTGAGCTGACGCTAATGTCCAGCTCGGTCGAGCTCTTCTCTTCTAACACAGTTTCACCGTTTAAACCCCACACACTCACCTCTGCGGCTTCGTACTGCCTCCTCTCTCGCTGAGAGCCTCGAAACAACATCTCTGTGAATGTCGAAGGCTGAAGTGAGCTGCAGCATGCTGCTGATTATCGCAGGGTTTCCTCCTCAGACGCGGCGCACTGACGGTCCTGCTGCCGCCTGCAATCAGGAAACACTGCGCTCTCACTGCTCATGACGGCTGGGTGACGCCTCTCACCTTCCTCACACTCCACCTCAATCCACACCGCCTCAGCGTGCCTTCTTCCGCGGACATGTCACCCTGCAGAGCCCCCTGTCCGGACAGAGTCCCAGAGCCACGGCCTCGTCCTCTTATCCTCTTACTTTACTATCCTTTTCCTATGCAAGTATACTGCAGTACAACACACACAGTGTACTTGCAGTATAACACACACAATACAACACATACACACCGTATAGCACAGTATAACACACACAGTGTACTTGCAGTAAAACACACACAATACAACACATACACACAGTGTACTTGCAGAATAACACACGCACACACACAGTGTAACACACAGTGTACTCGATCATGTTCAGTGTGCTTATGCAGGTTACTGGCTCGCGCTTTAATACCCCCTACAGTGTACAGTGTGTGTGTTACCATGTAGCACTGACTGTAGCAGTTTCTGCTTTTCAGGACTCATCCGTTTTCGGGAAACAAGCTGTTTGAAACACGCCCTCTCCGGAAAGCAGGAGGACTGACCCGTTTTCATTTGCTCACATGCTGTCGGTCATGCTGTCACGTGATGCACAACGTGACAAGGCTGAGACCAAATCACACTACACGTCCAACAGAGCAAATAATTAATAAAACTCTTTGTGTGCTATCCAGGGAACCTGGGAACATTGTTAAAGAAACCATTTACATTAATTAAGTCTGTGTATGTAGGGAGAATGTAGGGAGTATGGAGAATGTACTGAATTTGTAGAGAGTATGGAGTATGTAGGGAGTAGGGAGTATGTAGGGAGAATGTAGGGAGTATGGAGAATGTACTGAATTTGTAGAGAGTATGGAGTATGTAGGGAGTATGTAGGGAGTAGGGAGTGAGTAGGGAGTATGTAGGGAGAATGTAGGGAGTATGGAGAATGTACTGAATTTGTAGAGAGTATAGAGTATGTAAGGAGTGTGGAGTTTGTAGGGAGGAGGGAGTGTGGAGTATGTAGGGAGTATGTAGGGAGTGTGGAGTATATAGGGAGTGTGGAGTACGTAGGGAGTATGTAGGGAGTATGAAGTATGTATGGAGTATATAGGGAGTGTGGAGTATGTAGGGAGTGTGGAGTATGTAAGGAGGAGGGAGTATGGAGTATGTAGGGAGGAGGGAGTATGGAGTATGTAGGGAGTGTGGAGTATGTAGGGAGTGTGGAGTATGTAGGGAGGAGGGAGTATGGAGTATGTAGGGAGTGTGGAGTATGTAGGGAGGAGGGAGTGTGGAGTATGTAGGGAGTGTGGAGTACGTAGGGAGTATGTAGGGAGTGTGGAGTATGGAGTATGTAGGGAGTGTGGAGTATGTAGGGAGTGTGGAGTACGTAGGGAGTGTGGAGTATGTAGGGAGTGTGGAGTATGTAGGGAGTATGTAGGGAGTGTGGAGTATGTAGGGAGTGTGGAGTATGTAGGGAATGTGGAGTACGTAGGGAGTATGTAGGGAGTGTGGAGTACGTAGGGAGTGTGGAGTATGTAGGGAGTATGTCAACAGTACTGGGACCAGTATGTCAACTCCTAATTTGGTATAAATTCATGCTGCAGAAGCTACTTAATAGTCATGTATGGGAATGGTTGTTCAGGGTCACAGCCGGTTTTGGGTGTGAGGTCTTTTAAAAGTCATTGCAAATGTTTTGGTGCGTGCATGGGTCAAACGGTTTTAATAAATAAATAAATAAGTTTCCGGGACTCCACACGAAGGTGGCTGCTGGCAGAGGAGCACAGCGCCGAAGGAGTCGTTGACATCCAACTAATAGAGGGGATGGAAGAATGGGTCCTCATACTGGCGAGTGTCCAAGGCGATACATGCCACGCCTTGGTGGATTCAGCCTGTAACCAAACCTCAATTCACCAATGCCTGGTTCAGTGTGAGGCACTGGGGAATGCATGCGTGGTGAAGGTGAGGTGTGTGCATGGGGATGTTCACGAATACCCACTGGTGCCTGTCATCATCACATTCCGGGGCAAAAACACACAGTGGAGGTAGTAGTTAGTCCTCACTTCACCCATCCACTAATCCTGGGGACAAATTGGCCAGGGCTTCAGACATTAGTAAGGGAAATGTTTGCGGATGAGTCCTGCAGTACCGAGGCTCGGTGTGGAATGTGCGCAGCTCTGGCTGCAGAGGTGGTGCCAGGTGCTCTGCTCCACTTCAGGGGGACAAGGAGCTCAATGCCTCGCATCGACAAACTGCTTGATCGGTTAGGTGCGGCTCGCTTTTATTCGTCGCTGAATTTGACAAAGAGATATTGGTAGATCCCTTTGATTCCAATATCTCATGAAAAAACTGCCCTTTCCACTCCGTTTGGGTTACACCAATTCGTGACCCTTTCTTTTGGGTTGATTGGAGCCCAGTGCACTCTGTGGTGGACCACTTTTACATTCTCCTGACTTCTTTCTCCCTTTTGTTTTGCAGACAGACGCATCGGACAGAGGGTTGGGGGCCGTGTGGTCCAAGGTGGTGGAGGGGGAGGAGCACCCCATGCCGCAAGCTCTCAGTGCGAGATACTACATACAGCACAATTGAGAAGGAGTGTCTGGCCATCAAATGGGCGGTTCTCATCCTCCATTACTATCTACTGGGACGAGCCTTTACACTCTGTTCGGACCACAACATGCGCGTCACAGTTATAACATATATAACAGCAAAATATGCAAAATGTCTCATTTTTCTAATTTTTTAAGTGTTAAAGCAGAATTTTAGGGTCAGCATAGTCTTTCTCTTTAACTGATAAAACTTGGGTAACCACGGCCCTATCCATTAACAGCAACACTTTATATGGAATTGGGCTTTGGATAATAATAAGCCACTATACCATAAAGGCCATTAAAGCAGGAGTGTCAAAGCTACAGCCTGCTGCCACTTTTAAACCACCCTAGGGGTATTTTAGAAATAAAATTAAAGTTGGTCCACTATTAAAGAAAGTTTTAAAAAAAACAAAAAAGAAACCTGAAGATCCTAGTTTGAACACTGGGTGTCGCTATCACTTAAAAATGACTGAAAAGTTCCTATGGTGAAGTTTCCTTTAGGAGACACTGTGAGGAGCAGCAGCTTGTCCACACGAGAGCATTTTTAACAAATACTGCGTCCCTAAATAGTTTAACACGATACACACATCTATTATTTTTGCTCAGATTTATTTAATTTCAACAGTGTAGCCTTAAAGAAGAACTGAAGCTGGAATTGTAATGTGTAGCCTGTGTAGGGTTGCTAACTGAAGCACAGTTTGGCGTTTTTGCTTACACAAATAAAACAGGCTAAAAATAGTGATGTGCTGGAACGGGTTTTGCTTTAACTACGGTAAAGATGACCAGTTTTGCAACCCCTGCCTTATACAATGCTAACAAGTCTCTAATTACACTAATAATAATTTATAATTTATCAGAACATGTAGAACAAGTTCTAAATTTGTACCTAAGAACTCCCAATACGCGTAAGGAAATTGGTATTTATCACGTGTGTGTGTGTGTGTGTGTGTGTGTACAGCTGTACACTATGGGCGTGATAAGTCCCTCACTGTCTAAATTGCTGTGCTTGTGCATGGCCAGACTTATTTGCATAAAGAAACGCCCCCCCAAATCACCATATATGGTAAACAACATCCCTTCTAAAAAGCCCAGTAGCCTGCTCATGGTCCTGCTTGTTGCAGAGGACATGGAGGCTGTCATCAGGTCTAAGGAGATGAACTTCTCCAACAGTGGAGTAGAGATACTGTTGCACGTAGAGTAAGACCAAAGATGATTATTTATTATTTGACACGTTTGAGAGTCATGTGTCTAAGAAATAGATACAAATTTCTTTTTTGTATTTTACAGCCACATGTGTGCATTCTACTGCCCCAATTACGTAAAAAATAATAAAACTAAAAAGCCTGCAATGGCATGAAAGTCCCTAATTATTGTAGACTTTTCTGCTGCTGTGTTTGGAAATGTAATGACATTTAATTTTTTTTTATTTTTTATTTAAACTTGAAAATAAATAGAAGCTTTTAGAATTTTGAAATATTTAAAACAAAGAAAGTGCATGTTCAATATCTTAAATATTTAATACTCGCATGTTCAGATCGTAAGGTTTTACACAAACTTGTGGAGTCCATGCCAGCTCGAGTGCACACTGTCAATAAAGCAAAAAGCGGACGTGCCAAATACTAAAAAACTCCGAAACTCATGTAAACATTTCAAAGATTCTACTTTTCACTCAAGTGGTTCTCAGTAATAGAATTTGTAATGAAAATTGTTTATTAAATCATACAAATCATACATACATACACACAGATATATACATATACATAAACCATATATGTGTGTGTGTGTGTGTGTGTGTGTGTGTGTTTTATGGTATGTATGGTTTACGCACAAAACTACGCCTAGGCACGGTTGATAAATGAGACTCCTTGCATCTTTTGTTACTGATCATAATTACCTATGTGGCTCAGCATGGAACACATCTCTGTGCCCCTGGAGGAGCTCATAAAAGGAATGAAACACACGTGCTCATGTAATCACGTGGATGTAATTGCTTTGAATGCTAACTCTGAGAGGTCATTATGGTGTGGCTCATCGAGGGAGGAGCGTAGAGGGGAGCCTGGCTGGCTAAAGAGAGAGAGGTGTATTATTAGGTATGGAAGAGGACAGTGCTTAAGGAGAGCGTTGTACACAGCGTGTTGAAATGGCCACGTCAATATAACGTAGAGCTTGATTTACAGCCTGTAGCACGTATGACTACACAACAATCAGACCCCCTGTGATCACAAATAACATGATCAAAAATGGCAGGATGTCTACAAGAAGCAGAGATCTGTGCATTATTCTCTGTTATTTGGTGGGAAAAATGCTATAAAAATAAACTTCACAAAAATTATTTCCATTGTGGTGTAATGAAAGATCAGAAAATGATCAAAGGTTTCTGCTGAGTTTCATTTTTGTGGAAAATATAAAGCATATCTGAATCTCTGAAATACCAAAAAAATCAGATTGCTCTTTCAGCCGCCGCATGTCGAGGCATTCCTGGGTATGACACTGTGTACCTGGAGGGCAGTTATTTTAACACAGGCAGTTGCACGCTCACCACTTCGCCAACACTTGGCAGCAATGCCTGAGTGTGTTTAACCAAAGAGAATTAGGGAGAAAGAACACAAGATACACTGAGAACAGAAATCAGTAATGACATGTTTGTACCTGCTCTGATTAAACATTTAAAGCTTGAGGTGACAAGTGGACACAGCGATTGTGAGAAGGACTAAAGCACTTCTACAGATGGGGTGTATGAAGTTGCAGTTGTGAGTGCAAGACTACAGATATGCTACGTGATCTGTTACCAGGCTGTGTCAGGACTTGCTGGAATGCATTTTCCTGCTCAGCTGCTCAGTGCTGTATTCCTGAAGAGAATTCCTTCGACATACTCTACACGTGCACACACACAGGCACACAAATTCACAAGTACAGACAGATCCACCAGTACTAGCAGGCAAATACCCATATACAAATAGTCTATGAATGTAAAGTAAATATGAGATTTTACAGTTCTAATGGTGGCTCAAGGTGTGTAATGTAACATGGACAAACCCTTATTTGTGATTCCTATAGACTCTGCTATTGGCCCTGTGGCCTTTTCAGGCTCACATAAGTATCAGAGAACCTCTATTTGTATTGGTTACTGAGTTACCCTTTCCTTTCCCCTGAAAAGAGGAGGTGATTCAGTTCCTGAAAAATAAGATTACTGTTATGTCTAAAATGTGTTTGAGCATGGAGACACTCTATGACATGTTTCCTGCATGAAATAATTACCATAACAAGTAATCCTCTCTGTTTAAGTAACCCTCTTTCTCTGTCTCTCTGTCTCTCTCGCTGTGGGTTTGACCTGTCTGATGGCTCTTGGGTAAGATGGGTGGTGCAGTGTTATTTGCCAAGCTAGAGTCCACAGCCTGGCTTACCCCACATCTCACACACACACAAAACACTTTACTTGACACCTTTTTCTCTTAAAGAATTAGACTGACTTTTCTGCATGTCATAGTGCTGTTTGTTTTCATATTAGTCCAACTTTTGAAGAGAACTGGTATAGAAATCATAATTTTATAATGAAATTTTTTTCCATTATAGTAATTATTCCTGGAGCACTACTGGTTGCCAGGAAAATAAAATGGGGGTCTTTTGATATCTGTATAAGATCCAGTGTATGGGTTGCTCACTCTGTACATGTAGACGGGTAAAAGGGGGGAAAAAAGTATTCTTTTCATTTAATGCATTTGGCAGACACTCTTATCCAGAGCAACTTACATTTATCTCATTTTTATACAACTGAACAGTTGAGGGTTAAGGGCCTTCCTCAAGTGCCCAGTAGTGGCTTTGCTGGGATATGAACCATCTGATCAGTAGTCCAACATCTTAACCAGTCCTTTCAGACCTTTCACCTTGCTGTGACCTTGACCCTGTTTTGATCAATTCCACAATATAATCAGTTCATCTGCTGGTTGTACTGATAATTCTATATAAACGCTACAAACATTCAGCCACTCGTTCTTGAGATTTCATGCTAACGAGAATCTTAGACGGACACATGAACAACCCTAAAACATAATTCCTAATGTGCATAATAATCACATAAAGTGTTTTATTAAGGAGTTGGGCCACCGCAGGCCTCCAGAATAGCTTCAGTCAGCCTCTGGAACTCTGTACTAGAGAATAAACACCATTTTTTCAAAAGATATTTCCTCAGTAGGTGTTTGAACAATGGTGGTGGAGAGCACTGTCTAACACATGACCCCAAAACCCCCCTAAGGTGATCAATTAGGTTCTGGTGACAATGAAGTTCATATCATTTGATTTACAAACTCTTCAGTGAGTCCTGTGGAGAGGGATATTTTCGTCCTGGAAGAGACCACGCCTATCAGCATGGAAATGTTTCTTCATAGAATAAAGGTGATGAGTCAGAATAACTTGTGCTGATGTGGAGTGACTCTTCCCTGTAAGTGGACAAGTGGATCCAACACATGCCAGCAAAATGCCAAAACAGCATAACACTGGTTTTTACTTTAATTTCTCAAACGTGTGTGTGTGTAAATTTCTAAAAACAAGCTTTTTCAGAAAGGACAGACTTTTGTGAGGGCAAAAACTGTAGGAGAAATGATTTATTCCTTTTAGCTTGAGGTTTTCATGAGGCAAACACTTTTAGCCAAAATAACAAGTGAGCCAAACTACAAACCTCACATAGAACCAATAAAGGAAGTGCCAACACAAGCTGTAAGTTTCCACAAATTACAATAAACAAGTCCAAATTATTTGTAGGAGGAACAGAGAGCCATAACAGTTGAAATAATTCTAGCACTCAGGACTGCTACACACTAGTCACAATGAAGTCATTTAGTCTACAAATAATATAATTGATATGACATAAAGGACCCTCGGGATCAGATGATATAAAGTCAAATAAGTCTTGCACTACTTGCAGTAGTGTTCCAGGTAATAAAAGTATGCATTCAGTATTGCACAATCTTTTCAGCGGAATGAGAAAAAAATGGTTTTACCATCTGAGCTGATGGTGACATGGTGGATTCAATGCTGTCTGTTAGTATAGTAGATTGTTTCAAAATAGGGAAGCCACTGAAGGTTTTCAGAGCTCTCATGTAGCATCTGTATCTAGTAGAGATTTTGCACCTATACAGAAGAGTGCAAATGCCTGGTGGACCAGACCCCTTGTATGCAGAGCTGTCTGATTAAATAATTATTCTGAGTCTTCCTAATGATGGAAATGCTGGTTTCTGGTGGTTCTTTCCTTGTTCATTATGAAGTATTCTGTCTTGGAGATTAAACATGATACTACTGTATACAGGCGCTCCTCTTGCTGGTTTGCTATAGTGATGGGGACTGCATGTAAAAGTGATGTGATATACCAGTGACTTGAGATTTCAGTGTGCTGACCTTTTTTTTTTGTCAGCTGTTTTAGAAGTTGAGATATTCGACTGTTGTTAGCCTTGGTGATGTTCTGATCAAGCAGCGACTCCCCTAATTCTCAAATCTCTCTCTTTTAGGGATTTCACAGAATACAAGCACACTATTCACAATCAACAGATAGTGTGCTCTATTCCATCCCTCCTAACCACCAGGGGGCAGTGTTTAACACCTGCATACCTACTTGTGCGTGTGCGCACACATGCTGAGACTTTACCACAAAGTCACGTGGTGACTGTGGGTCAGAGTATTTTGCTATAAAATATCCTTGTCTATGGTTCCCTTATTCTTCTTGCCTTGTACACATTAACTCTCTTGGGTATATTTTGGAGTTAGCTGCATAACAGCTTGGGACTGCAGTCTGAGCTACAGGCAACCTGTCCTCCAAAGCTGGTTATAGACTCCTAACAACTTATTTTGTTCAGCACTCACTTCTCAGCCCATTGCCAAATGCAGTTTCCCTTTGCATCACCCACGGTGTGATGAACTGTGGGCCTGTGATATATGCCACTATCATGCTCAAGTGGCTCTCCCTTACCATACTGCAAGTTTGCAAAGTTACTGGATATCACATACATGGGAACACTTGGCATACACGAGTAAGAATGTGTTGCCTTGTATTCCCATATCGGCACAGAGTGGGGCCTCCCTCTGCATTTCAGATCAGCTCTGCAGCTTATTCGTTAGCAGGCCTGTAGCTAAACACTTGTAGCTAATTTACTTCTTTGACTGGATAACTGGCAGCAGACAGAGATCTGAGCTGAGCCCCCTTTTTTCAGTCTGCTGATTGATTCTTTCAGTTGCACATCTGAACAGTAGCAGGCCTGTCCCAACCATATCCAGGTGGGTTTCCTTCAGAACAGCGCTCCTTGTGGTTAACCACCAGATCGCTGGTTTCGACTATATACATGGTCTCAGCTCCAAGTAACTAAAGACCTATGATGCCAGATTCACGCTTGTGCAGTAAAAGTCTAAGATCTCTGGGAGCTGAAGATAAGCATCAGTTACTGAATGTGCTTGATGCCTCGGAATTAATCATCTCAGAGAAGCAACTGTCAGAATGGATGTACAGTAGGAATCTGAGAGAGCATGCATATGACCTAGCATCGGATGCAGTTTAGCTGAAATCAGTGATTTCAAAACTGAAACCACATACAGCAGGAACTCGCCCATTCAGTAGAGTCGTCCACTTAGGCTGAGAGTTGACATGCCTTCCCACTCCTCCACCAAAGAGAGAGGGAATGCTATGTCAGTGACTGCATTGCATCCTGCCTAAGAGTAAACTGCAAGATTACAGCTGCAACTGTAATCCACAGTTATTGGACTTTCAAAGATGGCTCGTCTGCTGGAGGTTCAACCCTGAAGTGAATACAGAACACATCAAACAGCTGGAACTGCTTGACCTTAGTGCAGCTTTTGACACCACTGATCATATTATTCTCCTTGAGAGACTAGAAAATGTTGTTGGAGTTAAGGAGTTGGAGTTAATCTCCTGGCTCAGGATTTATTTGTCTGATCGTTATCAGTTTCTACATGTAAACGGTGATTTCTCTATGCATACTAAGGTAAAGTTGTAAAGTTTGTTTTTCCACAAGGTTCTGTTTTAGGCCCACTGCTTTTTTTCTGTATATATGCTACCTCTGGGTAAAAATTATTTGTAAACATGGTATTAGCTTCCACTTTTATGCTGATGGCACACATCAGCAAATCCAGATGATAGACACCAGCTTAATAAAGTTGAGGAATGTGGATGCTCAGTATCTTCCTTCTACTTCTGGCCGGACAGAAATACTTGTACTAGGACCACATGCAGCTAGAAGTAAGCTTTCTGATTACATCATAACTCTGGATGGCCTTTCTGTTTCATCATGTGCAGCAATAAAAGACCTTGCTGTGATTATCGACTCCAGTCTCTCATTTGAAGCTCATGTAGAATATATTATTAGGATAGCCTTCTTCTGTCTCAGGAATATTGCTAAGATAAGAAATATAATGTCAGTACAAGATGCAAAAAAAAAAAAAAAATGGCCACGCCTAATGTTTTTGCTATCTCTCTGATGGGTTTGTTTTGTTTTTTCAGCCTAATGATGGCTTGCTTCACT
>JAKKZJ010000009.1:23607973-23619218 GCA_033441845.1 Pangasius mekongensis | reverse complement strand
GTCCAAATACCTTTGAGCCCCTGAAAATGGAGGTACTTTGCTGAAAATGGCTGTAATTCCTAAATGGTAAAAGCCATGTTTTTGTGGAACCTCTTAAAATAAAGCTGAAAGTCTACACTTCGATCTCATCTTGATTGTTTTCAAATCCATTGTGGTGGTGTGTAAAGGCAAAATCACAAAAACTCTGTCATTGTCCATATACTTTTGGACCTAACTGTATATGAATTTCTGTAAAAAGCTGCTGTCCGTTGTTAAAAGTGCTATATAAATAAAATGTAATTGAATTTAATTGAACTGACAGCAATCTATTTAGCCCTCAAATTATTCTTACCATGAGGAAATGCCTTGTACTGGGCAATTCAGACAATGTTGTGCCATTCAATTAAATCAATTACCAGGGCAGCATGAAATCTGATGTTGCTCTTTGCCTGCACACATGCTACTCAAGGGGGCCAACACACAGTTATTCTCAGTGAGAGTCAATCACTTACTGGGAGGACACAATGGTCCCCTGGCCCCATGGTCAAGGCAGCCCATATACCCAAAAGAGTGATATCTACACTCAGAAGTGGTTTCCCTGCTCTAGGTAAAGTTTGGCAGGGACTATGATTCTCTCTTGTGGAGCAGGACAGTCTGCTAGGTCAGGATGCATTGGCCCTTGACTGGCCTTACTGTCTACTGTATATGTTTTCACCTCTACCACTGATTCTAACAACATTGCACTGACAACACTGCAGTGTTATCTGTAAAATATACAGTGGATATAAAATGCCTACACACTCCTGCTAAAACTGCAGATATTTTTGTAAAAAAAAAAATTAAATCAAGATAAATCATGTCAGAACTTTTTCCAAATTAATGTGATATTAAAATTCAAGTGAAAAATAAGAGAAGGGTTTAAGGGGGAAACAAAATAAAGAACAAAACTTATAATAACCTGGTTGCACAGGTATGCACATCCCTTAGCTAATACTTTATTAAAGCACCTTTTGCTTGTAATATAGCACTCAGTCTTTTTGAGTAAGAGTCTACCAACTGAGCACATTTTGATTTTTATTCCACTCTTCCTTGCAAAAATGCTCCAGAACTATCAAATTGTGAGGGGATCTTCTGTGCAAAGCCCTCTTCAAGTTTGTCCACAGGTTTTTGATAGGATTTAGATCTGGCCTCAGACTGGGCCATTTCAAAATATTACTCTGCATCTTGTGAAGTTATTCCTTTGCTCAATTGGATTTGTGCTTTGGGAGAAGATTTCCTTTATCTTCAGATGTATCACAGAGGCTTGCAGGTTTTGTGCCAAAATAGATTGTTATTTGAAGCTATCCATGATTCCCACTATCTCGAAAGGAGCCTCAGTCCCAGCTGAAGAGAAGCAGCCCCATAGCACCAGGCTGCCACTACCATGCTTCACCGTGGGTACAATGTTCTTTGGTTGATAAGCTGTCTTGTTTTTGTGCCAAATATATCTTTTAGAATTATGCCAAAAAGTTATACCTTGGCCACGTCAGACCATAACACTTTTTGCCACATTGGATGTTTTTTATTCACGAGAAAGTGCTTCCGTCTAGCCACCCGCAACATAGACCACACATGAATAATACAAGAAATTGTTGTCACATGCAGGGAGTGACCAGTACTTGCCAGATATACATATAGTTTCTTTAATGTTGATATAGGTCTCTTAGTAGCCTCCCTGGTAAATTTTCTTATTGTCTTTTTGTCTATTCTGGAGGTGCATCCTGTTGCTTGTGAGATCATGTGTAAAATCATATTATAACATACTATCATACACTCTTTTGTACCTCTCTCCTGATCAATGCTTTGTAAGCTCTTTGTGGACCATGGCTTCAGCAGCTGCAATTTTAACAGGGTGTGTAGAATTTATATCCATTGTATATCTTTTTTTTTTAACTTTTAAACGTAAAAATTATATTTTCAATATTTATTTTACTTTATTTAATTCTTACTTTATTACGTATGTGTATTTTGTGCCATATCTTTTATGTATGCTGCTGGAACACTCTAATTTCTTTGGGATCAATAGTGTTATATACAGTACATGCATACATACTTGTAAACACAAGCTATAGTATGGGGCGTTTTGTGACTGAGAAAGACTGAGACCGACATACCAAATAATATACCATTATGCTGTTGCAGTTATTGTTCCAAACAGTTTCCTAGTTTATCACATTAAGAATTGCAGTGCCTGTCCCAGAGAAATTTTTCTAAAATGGCAAACAGTTCCACTGGCAGCTATACACGCCCACACCCTGTTATGAAGGGGTTTCTCTTCACCAGGGAAAGGATTTTGGTGTTCCAAGGGCTCAACAGTACATTCTTTCTTTTTAAGAATGTGCCAAATAGTTGATTTGGCCACACCTAATGTTTTTGCTATGTCTCTGATGGGTTTGTTTTGATTTTTCAGCCTAATGATGGCTTGCTTCACTGGCAGCAACGGCTCTTTGGACTTCGTATTGAGTTAACGGCAACAGATTCCAAATGTAAATACCACACTTGAAATCAACCTAAACCTTTTATCTGCTTACCTGTAAGTAAAATAATGAGAGAAGAACACACACTTGGCTATGAAACAGCTGAGCAGCCAATTGTCCAATTATCTTTGGTCACTTAAAAAGGGGGGACCACATACAAAAAGTGCTGTAATTCCTACACCACATTTGGATGTAAAAAATATTGCTAAAGTAGTCATGGCAACAGTAGTGCTCTACCATTAAATAAGGCATTTGTTTAATTCTTGCTCCTAGGACTGGGGCAGACTGAGCCATCTGAATGAAAACAACCTCAAAGAGTGTTGTTGACCAGGAGAGTATTACATAAAGCAAGAAGACTCAATAAACCAAGCTAATTTTTGCCAATTTTGGTTCCACAAAGGAAGCTAATCTTAACTGTGTGTGTGTGTGTGTGTGTGTGTGTGTACACACATGCCAAGACCTTTACATGTCACATGTCACATGTTGACCGTATTTGTTATTTTGTTATAAAATACCATCATTAAGGGCCATCTGTCCCTGGAACCTTCTCGCCGAGTTCCTGCTTTTTGGCCTAGGGTCTGAGTGGCATGGAACTTAACAGGTGTCTGGTGCTTATAAATCCAAAGTAACATACTTAACTAGCATTCTATTTTAGCCCTCCTAACCACCAGGGGTGGTGTTTAAATGCCTGTATAACCTATACCAAGATGGTCACAAGGAACCAACTCACCCTAGGACCAACTGGAAGGGTACTCAAATAAGACTACCACCTTTACACCACTGGGAGGGGTGATATTGACCTTCAGAAGTACACAGGGACACCCAGGTAGCTGCAGCACAGACCTCCTGGAGCGACGGACCTCTTGGTAGTGCCCATGAGGATGAAACACTCCTGGTAGAAGGTTACATTATGGTAGGACTTCTAGCCCATTTGTAGGCCGTGGTGATGACATACCCAGTGAACTCTGTTTAGACAGGGGACCACCCAGTGTCCCATGACAGATTAATAACTGATTCAATGAACGAAAAGCCAACATGTGGCTCAATTAGTATGGGAGGGCGTGAACTGGACATGACACAGATACATACCCTGGAACCCTGGGTTCAGCCACAAAGTCATTCGGCCAGTTTGCAAGGTGAGCTTATCCAGCCCTTTTGCTGTGGTGATCACCAGCACAAAGGGCTATCTATAATGCTGACTATTCCAAACCAGCAATCTGTATGGCTCTGTTCAGAGAGGTCTTAAGGGACTATGACACATGGGGGAGTTCCCACGCCTGATTCCTGCGGAGCGTGGCAGATGGAGGGCGTCTCCTTTCAGAAATGCTATATGAGCCTAAGAGCTCCCAGTGAACAAAGCCCTTGTGCTAGGGTACTAGTATTCAGGATCATCTCTTGAACTGCTATGACTTAGTCATTGGTCTGCCTACTGTACCAAGGAGCCAAACCAATGGCACAGACACCCTGGTGTCACACCTCCTCATTCATCAATGACAATGAGTCCACCCAGAGAGGCATTCCCAAGGTATCCCAGCCATTAGTGATAGCAGAGGTGGGACCCAGGGTCTTGCTGGCTCTTTTGGGGACCTCAAGTAAATGTTATGGTTTGATTGCTGAATGCTGTGTAGCATGGGCAGAATCAGTGAAAAGAGCTCCACATCTCCTCCTAATAACCTGCACTAGCAGAAGACAGAAGTGCACAACAAGATGTTTCAATATCTTAATATTATATATACACAACGTTAGAATATTATATATATACACACACACACATACACACAATATAGTCTAAACTAGATTGCACTGCACTGTTTACTTTCAGGGTTTGCTACACTTTTGGTGATTCACTGACTATGAGGAAAAAAGATGATGCAAGACCGCATTAGTAATTTTGATCTAATCAAAAAGTAAGACAGAGAGTGAGACTGTCCATGACCTGAAAGGAAGATAAGTCATGTGTCTACATTTCTTCAGGCACACAATGCTCTTGTGTTAAATGCTCCTGAGTTTAAAATAACACAAAATGTTGTAAAATCAATTATATGCCTGATATGTTTTCAGGCATTACTGAAGAGAAGAGTATATACATGAATCGGTTATAGTATACAATAAGGGTACATGAATTGGCATTACCTTAAGTAGATAGTTAACCATGTACATATTAAATGTACAGTCAGCTAGTCACTTGTAAAATAATAATCAACATGCATAAACAATTATTTGTCCCTTCATCTGACAAGATGTTTATATTTTTATAGGGTTAGAAGTGCAGCCAGTTCACAGCTACCACACAATGCCAATTTAAGCAGAGAGGAAATGCTCTTTTAATTTTTTTAATGAGGCAGCAGCTTGAAGCCAATGGTGGTGAGCCACCTAGAAGCTTAACAGCAGAATCGAACAGCAGAGTGAGCAAAGGGAGGATTCGGAGCCTCGCTCTGCTTTCCAGACGGCAGATATTCAACCAGGCTTCCAGGCATATCCTTCTCTCACACTGTCAGAAGAGGAAAGTTCTGCATGGCTCCAACTCAACACAGACATGATGAGAGCTTCCCAGCAGTTCTTTAAGGACGCAAAGAAACATTTCCTAGCGAAGAATCAGGTTTTGACTACTGGAGTTAAATAATGGAGCTGTTTACTGTAGTAATTAATTGTTTCTCTTTTTCATTGTTTTGTTCTGTGACAGTATTTTGTTTTAGTAAAACAATAGGCAACAGGTGCAATGTTTATATTCTCAGGGAATAAGCTGTTTATTATTATTATTATTATTATTATTATTATTATTATTATTAATTCTTTTACATTTAGCACTTAAAATATATATTTACACACTGAGCTGTCCAGGTGAGAGCCGGACAGACTAAAGGACGAAAGCACGTTAGGCAGAGATGAAGCAAAGGCTAATGTTGTATTCGATACTCAGAATGTTCTGTTCTAAAGAAAGTTCTGGTCTAAACACATTCCAGTGCTTCTGCTTGGAAAATGTTGATGGCCAGAGCAAAGTCATATTTATATGGTTAGTCTCTGATTTTGATAAATATCTAAAATGCTGCTGAGGTTCCTCTGGTATATAGGAGATTTCAGATAAATATTGTGTGGCATCCACCTCAGCTCACTGGTCCATCATGGAGGTGCTTCACATACTCTGCTCTCTCACTTTCCTCCTTCATCCCCGGGCCCAATTACTTTGAGAAAAGACTGAAGCCACGGTGTGTAATGGTATCATAGGTGCAAATGACTGCCATGTGAAGATCCAATCATCAGAGGGTGATGACCTAAACTGGAACAATACAACATAACATTGCTTATGTCAAACAAATGAGACACCCAAACTAACACAAGGTGACTTTTACTGGTTCCACACACAAAGAGTGAGTCTCCGAATACACTGACCCTTAATGACCCCGCTGAGAAATACATTTCGGGGAAACAAGACTCGGTAGTCAGCTGACTTTTATTCATTCACATACAATGAGACACAGTAAGTCACATTCGCTGTACACCATAAAATGTGTTATTATTTCAAATGTGACTTAATTTGGAGAGACATGATTTATGATATGTATGTATCATAGAGTGATTTCAGATATTGGTTGGGACACTTTTGAATTTCCAACTTGTCTAAGATTTCTTGCCATTAATAAAAGAAAATCCCCAGCACATGACACATTTCTGAAATCCCACAGTGTTGACTATCTATATCTGAAGGAAGAAATATTTAAATCATATTCTAAAGAAGCATGGCTTTTGTCAAGAATGACTGAAAATTATTTATGTAGCATACTTATTCATGACATTAATAAATCACAGTTCAATACCAGGATGTTTAAAAATCATATCCAAATTCATCATCAATACTGTATATTCTAATATTGTATGAACACTTAATAACAAAGTAAAACTAACTATATAATAAGGCAATGTTATATGTAATGTTCTATATAATTTATTTCTTAAAATCTTCAACATTTTCCCATTTCATAAACAATGTTTTCAAAAAATTCAGCGTGAACAAATTCAGTAAATATCAAAACCCACCACTATAAGGTAAGTAAAGTTCTATGATTTATTACATCCAGTAGCAGCGTAACAGGATAAAGACCCATTAACATTCATCTGTAAAATGATATGAACACAGTGCTCACAGTGAGAATCTGTGCGTACTCAGAAGTAGGCCTGAGTGACATGCTAATACTCCTGCCTTATTCCCCTGCTTCTTACGCTGCTTCATAAAAACACCATTTACAGCACAGAGGATCCATCAGTGCATCATTTCACTGTAGTTGTGGGCTGTTTCATGCATCCATTTAGGCCTCCATTATATCCCTTCGCTTTTCCTCTCTCCACTTACTGTATTTTAAGAACCATGCTGTCCCAAATGACCACTATAATTCATTTATAAACCTCTGTAGTCATGATTTGAACTAAATGTATGGGGTGGGGTGGGGTGTTTGGGGGGTCAAACTTCCGGTTTGAGGCTGACCACACCCATTTAGATGAAGTCACGTGAATTAAGTCATGTTATTTCTATCAGTAACAAAAGTTTTGACCTTTACTTATCAGGCCAGAATATAAATGCTGCTAGGTTGAACTGTCCCAGTGTACCTGAATTCACTCTGTATTAAATCACGCAGATGATTTTATTTTATGTTTATTGATTAAAGCTCGTCCACACGTCACACAGACCGGAAATCTGGGTGGGACGCGCGCAATGGATTCAGCCAATTATAACCTTGCTGACGTCACGCCCAGATTGACAGCGAGATCTGACAATTAGCAATTGGGAACGCTAAGTTTTATTTGATCGACACAGAGGTCTAGCCAATCACACGCTAGCATTTGCAAGTCGCTGTCCAATGGCAGCAGAGTTCTGCCTGCGGAGGGTGGAGACTGGGTCGTGGCGGCTTTTGGGCGGTCCAGACAGTTTTGTTTCTGAGTTTAGTTGGTAATGTGGCAGTGTGGAGCTTGGGAGGGGTGAACCGATGGTTGGTTTAGAGGTGTATATACATACATGCATATATACTGTATATATGCATAAACCACTATTACAGTAACCTTCCTGCTGCGCTGAAAGGGGAGATATTCACAGGGACACATTGATGCGGGTTCATCGGGGAGGAAAGAGGAGCATGGACCCGTAAAGATGTTGGAATTAATCGCCAGAGAAGATTCATTCCTTTAAGATATTTATTTAATTTATTTTTCTATATTTTTGTACTTTATATTTTGTACCTACGTTTCGGCCGGGGTGCCGATATTCAGGGACTGTGAGGATGGATCAGGCGAATATCTTGAGGAAGTTCATTCAGGGGGTTCACGCCATGCGATCAGGGGAGCAGAGAGGAGAGGATAACTTCAGCTCGGACTTCATGGTGAGAAACACGGCAGCAGATCCTGCTACTACCCGCTGCTTCACCTCACTCAGCTCAGCTCAGACTTTCACTTTCATAACACTTCACATTGTCCTGTCGCTACTTTGTATCCTCTAAGAGCACTCACACACACACACACACACTCTCTCTCACACACACTCTCTCTCTCACACACACACAGCCACAGCCTCCCCTAACTCCAGCTAGCAGGCTTCTGCGGCCTACCTCTCTCCTCCCTCACACAGAGCCGCTTTAAAAGCAGTTTTCATTAAACATAAACTCTGCACGTCTCTTTCACCTGCGGACTTTTTCCTCTCAGCCTCGGAGGCTGAATCTCAGTGTGAAAGACTGAAACACTGCTACAGCTAACGCTACATTAGTGTCCTGCTTGTGACGCCTCTCTCCCGACAACAAAGATGCTAATGTGTATGAAGTGGCCCGGAGCCGGACAGCCTTCCCTTCCGCGGGGTTCCGGCGCGGCGGAGCGCGCGGCAGATATCCGGCCTCGGCGGAGGCGTGTAGCGCTGCGGGGCGCGCGCCCGCGTTAACGTGCTGTACATAATACAGAGCCATTTTTATATTTTAATTAAACAATATATGTAACATTAAAAAAGACAAAAAAGCGTCTGTAACCATTTTTAAAACATTTTACAATTAAAAAAAATTAAGTACAAAATTTTACACATCTGCTGCTAGTCAGTTTATTAAATTATGTTTATAGCAATAATTAAACAAATTATACACAATATCACAATTTTAACACTATATAGTCATATCACCAGCTCTAATTGACATTATTAAAACTTATTTTATTCTGCTAAGTTACATATTTGATAAACCACCTTTTTATGACATGAACATGAATAAGGAATATGTGTAAGTGTGTAAAGCAGGACACACTGTTGCTCCAGCACTTGGCATTTTCAAGGAACATTTGAAAAACAAAATGTGCACAAATACTTTAAATTAAATAATGTCTGTTATGGGCGGCTGTTTGAACATTTTTAAACTACACTCCTGGGCAAAAATTAAAATAAAATAAAATAAATAAAAAACAGGCCGAGCCCAAAATGGCAAATATGAAGCTTTTAATGGTCTTAATAACAAATCATTGGTGAGAAAAGGAGCAGGAATGAAGCAGATGCACTCCTGAGAGCTCCTGTGCCTCCATTCGCTGCTTTCCTTTTGCTGTTTGGGGAAAAGCTAGAAACAGGGACATTCACTTCTATAGTCTTCTTGTACACAAAGGTCAAATCATCATCATGATTCAAATGTTTGAGGTAAAATTCAAACTAACACACGTCTGGCTGTACAACATTTTCCACAAATATCTTCTGGATGTTTTTTATTAAAAGATTAGTGATTATCTGGTTTTCTGCCGCACCTGATGCAGCTCATCAAGAGCCACAAGACTTCAACATTTAAAGAAATCAAAGGGAAAAGCTCTCGCATACTGACTTCCTTTATCTATCTGTTTCATTCTTGATAATTTCTGACCTGTGATCTGTTGTTAAGACCATTAAAAACTTAATATTTTGCTATTTTGGGCTTGTCCCGTTTTGCCCAGGAGTGTATTCCATGAGCAGTAAGTTAAGGGCCAGCCTTGTCTCAGTGTTGTGAGATTGACTCTCGGATGTTTCACATCAGTTTCTGTTGTTGAACCTGTGCTGAGGGATACAGCTGTGGGATAGTGAATGTCCGGTCTTGTCAGTATGTTAAAAGTGGCCGGTTGGTGCTGAGAGTTGGATGCTGGGTGTTGGAGAGATCAGTATTATTATATTTGGCTACATCAACCTCATCTCTGTGTGTGGTTTTGGAAAGCCTTGAGGGATTAAAACAAGGTTAAATATGGAATCCAGAAGAGTGGTTTCTCTATTAGAAAGGGTTCAGGATCCATTTAGGAAGATGAGAGAGATTTTGGTGTTGCAGGCTGACGTTAAGTACAACGTAGCCTCAGACAAAATGAAGTCGAGAGGCTATCACATGACTCGTGCATGTAACTCGTAACAGACACCATCAGTCATCCAGCGTACAGGCTAACCGCTTGTCTTTAACAGGTTTACACTCACCTTCGTGTTTGATACAGCAGGTGTGTTTCCCATGTGCAAGCTAATATCAGTAATAAGGTTGCCATGTTTCAGCAAATATGCAAAAACAATTCAGCACTGGAAAAGAGAGAGACATGTTTCTTCTTTTCTTTCCTCAGCGATTGTGTGGTGAGACCAGGTCACTGTGGTGCACACGCATTTCTGTCATACGCACGTTATCCAGGCCATAATACCCCTGTAATATACATTACAGTCGAAATAATTCTGTACATCATAGACACACTGTTTGCACTTTTTTAGTTTTCATTCTGATTATTTGCTGTAAAACCAAACTTGCCGGCCTGCAGAGCTTTTGTTAACTTGCCCAATCTGGCAACCCTTTTAACGGTTTTGTTTGCTGCTCCTCCCTCGGGCATGGGGCAGCGTGATTCTTGCCCCAGTGGTCCTCTGTTAGCGCTTGTTACAGCTCCCATTTTTGATCAGGTGCAATAATAATTTGTCTTCTAATTAATGAACCACTCCTTACAGTAAAGAATGGAGAGATTTAAAAAAAAAAAGAGGTGGAATTAAAGATACAGTTGAAACACCATAGACTGAGCTTTGAGAACCGAAAAAAGATGTGCACATTTTTATTTAGATTTTTTTTAACGTTCGTATATATCCTACGCTACTTGAGACCACAGGAAGCTTTTGTGTAGGCGCAGACTGATATCTGCTAACCGCAGCCGCACACAGCGCTGAGGTGTGACACATGTAAGTGCTTCCTTGCTGTCTGGAATCGCTGTGGACTGCGCGAGAACTCGGTGAGGAGCTTGCAGTGCGAGGTGGCTGTCTGAAAAACACCGCATCATCATGCATCACTGTGTGACTTTGTTGAAGGCCTCAGCATGTGTGCGCACTTGCACGAGAAGGTATCCAGGTGTTCTTCACCTTTCACAGCTGGGGGTTATCGGTCGCATTGATCAGTTCGCAGTAACCTGCTCCTGGGTTTACTCGGCGCTCGGAGATCTGTGCTAATAATATTGTGAGATATTGAGAAGGTGTGTAGCTGAACTGCGTGTGCTTGGTGGCAGTGTGTGTTCACACACTGATTGGTTCTGCTTCAGTCTGTTTCGAGCGTTCGGTTCAATCCGCATCAAATACTTCCGCACAACAGCTGACAACCCCTAAATATCTAAATATCTCTTTTACTATTTATTTTTTATTTGCCGGTCTTGCGAGTAGTTAGGAGGCTGTGATGAGTGTGTGTCTGGAGAGGTGTCATGAATGAAAGTCTATGTGCTGCCTGTTTTATAATAAAGTTAGCGTGTAGAAACAGAGCCTGATAATGACT